>JAJOZX010007387.1:0-147500 GCA_023014485.1 Bathynomus jamesi
CAGAAGCAGATCCTAGTGTTTTCACTTTGTCAGATCTTTTGGCAGAATATGTAAAGGCTTGTTTCCAAATCATTTTTACGACAATGTTCGTACCGATTGAATGCAATTGATGAACGTTAACTCCAGGATCAGCAGTAGCCCTGTTACAATGTTGCAGAGACCCGAGGTAGAATGGAATGGGGATAAGGATTCCAGACGTTCAAGTACTTTCTTCATGTCATTATTGTCCCTGATTTGTCTACTTCCCTCATTTCCTTGTGCTGTTCACTACTTTCCAACAAAACTCTGGTGTATTCTGCATTGCTAAGTTATAAGTGGAACACAGAGGCATAGAAAAGAGCCACGTTGTCCTTTGGATGTCTGTAAATCCACTTCCGCGTGTCAGTCCGCCTCTGCTTTTCAGGGAACGCATTAGTACTTGTTCTATCACCAGGTCTGTGCCGAGTCCGGCCCATAATCTGTCGCTTCTTCTTACAACAAACTTACCTTCCTGGAACATTTTGTTAACGGCTGGTTTTCAGAAGGCAAACTTAACATTTTCTGCAGGTACAGGTATATCGATTTCAGGTAATTGTGATGTCCGGCTGCTGCAATTATGGGATGGTCTCCAGCATAGCTTGCAAGTGCAAATCCCATGAGCCGGTTCTGCTGCTGTTATCAGGAACGTGCATGTTGATCATTCGCTGATATTCCAACCAGAGTTGACTTGTTTGCGAAGTAGATTTACAGGGTGTCCCGTAAGTCTGGACCCATAGGGAAAATAATAAAATTACAAAATAGTCCAAAAATTTATTACATAATCTGTTCAAAGTGTCCGCCGTTGTGTCGCACACATAGTTGAAGACGTAATCTCCACTGCGACAGCAACTTTCTGAATCACAGTCGCAGAAATTTCTTGACACGCCTCCACAATGCGTGCTTTAAGGTGGAAAATGTCCTGAAGTTTGACCTCGTACACTTTGGCTTTCAAGTGGCCCCACAAATAAAACTCCAGCGGAGTAAGATCATAATAAAAAAATAATAAAAATAATAATAAAAATAATAAAAAATATATTATAAATAAATTTTTGGACTATTTTGTAATTTTATTATTTTTCCCTATGGGTCCAGACTTACGGGAACCCTGTAGGTCAGTTTTCTTCGCATCCAAAGTAGTAGCAACCTGAGACAATGCATTCGAAGATTCACATCCTCAACTGATTGTTTGCGGTCATAACATCGTCGAGCAGGTCACAAGCTTCCTTATGGAGGTCATGAGGAGTTCCATCTTCATTACGAGGGAAAACGTCTGCGACTAGTAAGGTACTAAGAGCTGCATCTACTATCATATGACCACGTATCGCTCTTGAAACAGCTTTTCCAGACATCATGTGTTGCACGGCATTTGGTCCGTATATTTCTTGAAGTACTTCAGACAATCCTGAACCATTCATAAGAGTACCGACTGCTCCCAAAAGATTCATCAGAGTGTGAAATGATCCCAGCATTAAAACAATGTCCTGCAGGTCTCTCTGTTCATTGATGATTTGGGAAGCTTTCCAGAACAAAGGCTGATCAAAGGTAATAATGCATGGGACTTTTTGATCGCGTGCTATCTTGCTCAAATATAGTAATGTCGAAAATATGCAGGTCATGTCAGTTGGCGACATATCTATGATGGGAAGGAACGTGATCGACGCCACACCTGGATGTGAGACACTTGATCCACCGTGAATTGCCTGCATTGTTCCGGACCAACTTGGACCTGATCTTTCTGCTGAAGATATCTGCCAGAGAAGACTAAGTCGACTTATGGTGGCAGTGGGTACTGGAAGTTCTCGGAATGAGATGTCCCTCAACATGCTTCTCGCGTGTATATTCCCTAATGTCAACGGTTGCAATCTTCTTAATGTCATTGTCACCAACATTACGCCTGTGAATAGAAGGGTGGATCTTGATCTTCGGAGTTATTGCGGCAATCATACCCATTCCATGAAAGGTATTCTTCCCATCCAAAGTGCAGACATCATGATCGACGTTATCTGCTGCTAGAAGGACTGCAGTGTTTTCATCAACAGTAAAAGAGCCAGACCCACTTGCCAGCGCCGCGTTTCTTTCGAATCTTGTTACTTCTGCATACGACGAACAGTAACCCAGCTGATGGAGAACGTCAATAAGGTACCTTGACCTAAAGTTGTGGTGTAGCTGAACCGACAAACCGATCTGTAGTGGACATAGTAATCCTCTAGGACGGGTTGCTTGCCTAATGCTCTGCCCAATTGCACCTATTTTCTTGAAGCATCCTGTCCCGCAAATGCTTTTGATAATAGCAATTTCAGACTGTTGGGAATGTAATCAAGCACTTTCTGCAGTGATGTCATTTGGAGATGGATACACATCTTTTCTAGGCGAGTCGACAGACTTGATATCACTTCTGATTATTTTTGCAGCAGCTTCTACTAGGTAAATCTTCTGTAGCTCTATATCTATATCACATTCTTTCGACTTTTTGTGATAATCTATAAGAATTTCATTAGCTGTCTCTCGTAGTGTTACTACATCTGCCTTCCCACTTTCACCTGATATTATGATCTTGTCTCCGTAACGTTCTAAAAGCTTTCTCTTCATATGCCTGCGTTCGTAGACAGAGCTCTGACTTCCTTGAAGATATTCCTCCATTTTGGAAATTAGGTCTCCAATCAACAGTTGTTCATCATCATTCTCTTCCAGGTAAGCACAGGTCTGAAAGAATGCTTGGTGTTGCTCTTCATTAGTTGGTCTCCTTTCTTCGAATCATGATCGTCGGAGGAGTATGCGCGAGGAATGTTTTTTCCACTTCGAAAATTTACGCTGCAGGTGTGATGGTAGACACAATCTGCAGCAGGAAGATCACGAAGATAATACTCCAGACGGCCTTTTACATTAAACGACCATTCATCGCAGCGGCTTTCACAGCACCTTTTTATGGTTTCGGAGAACTCTGTAGTTCTTATTTTGACATGCTCTGATTTTGGTTTGTGTTTGGAAAAAAAGTCCACAAAGGTATCACAAAACAAACAGTGAGTAGCACTGGAAAATGCGTATTCATGAAAACGAGCACTTTTCCTTGGTGTTGCCTCGGCTGCGGTCTGTCGCTTCTTTATTTCAATGGTCTTTTTATCCGTAAACCTTTTCCTACATACAACGTGAACACTTATTCCAGCTGTTGCAACAACATCGCTTCCACGGCTGCGGCTGGATGCATTTATACCATCTGCTCCTTTTTGCGAGATGTGAACCACTTCCTGTCCGCTGTCCAATTTCTCCTTACAAATCACGCACAATTCTTCAGGGGTCTGCATTCTTGAAGGCGGACGCACACCGAGTCAGCCGTACACCGAGTCAGTCTGAAACAGAAAACACAAATTAATAAACTGTGTTGCAGTATTTAAAAGGAGTACATAATAACAGTTTTAAAGAAAATGACAAGCACAAATACGCAGATTTGATAGTGGATAGTAGGAATTAAAGAGTTGTATATAATATAAGTTTATAAAGATGTAGCAATGTCCATTCTCACATACACTCCATACAGTATATTTTATTTACATTACGTGACGTCATAGTTTAATACTAGCCGCCTAATACAATTTTTAGTGTCATATAGGTTAATTTAGAAACGAAAATGTGTTTTAAAACATTTTACTGATCAAGAAAAACGTCATAACTCTCTCTACAAAGCGAAATTAAAATTTATTGATTTCGTAGGAAACTGCCAGTCCGCCATTTTGAATTTCATTTTTGGGGGTGTTCCCGGGGTCCAATTTTGTCGGATTTTGGATATGTTATTCTGCAATGGTTCCTGAGCTGGAAACAGTTTAGAAAGCTTCTGAAGCAATTTTGCCCAGGTTGAAGCTATTTTTGCTCTGGATTGCCTGGACGAAAGCGCATTTATTTCTGCATTCAGAATCGCTTAATAGTAAATAAATGGTGTCTCCAGACGGACGGACAGGGCTGCCTTTTTATATTATGGATAATAATAATTTATTGTTATTATTATTATTATTATTATTATTATTATTATTATTATTATTATTATTTCAGCAACTTTTAG
Source organism: Bathynomus jamesi (assembly GCA_023014485.1). Lineage (NCBI taxonomy): Eukaryota > Metazoa > Arthropoda > Malacostraca > Isopoda > Cirolanidae > Bathynomus > Bathynomus jamesi. The sequence continues at coordinate 4,073 of JAJOZX010007387.1, forward strand.
CACTTTTGTTTCAATCGTTGTAAAGAATGGAGAAGCCGTCAATTTTGGAAGCTTCAAGTCTTTTTCTTTTTTTTTTCTTTTCCGTGTCCACTTGTGAAATGTACAAATGTTGGTAAATTTTACTCGGGTTAAGTCTGTTTGCTCGCTTTTAGCGAGTAATTTGTTTGTGGTGTATCCTATGTAGGTACCCTTACGTCCTTCCCTGGTGCAGCTGTATTGGTATACGACGTTGTGACACAGTTTGTTGGTTGCTGCTTTGGTCTTTCTGAGAATATACTTCTCAGTTTTTGTTGGGCAATATATTGTTGTTTTTTATTGTGTTATTGCTCGCAGATTTTGTACATTGTCTACCGTTTTGTTTAGGAGTCTTTGGTCATTAACAATAAGCCTCGGATTTTGTGTTTCCGTGTGGAATGTAATTGTTTCGGGGTTCCGTCGTGGCCACGTAGCAATCAGCAATGCCGCTTCCCGATTGATCAATCAGGTTAAGCGACTTCGGATTTGCTCCGAAGTTGCGTGGGCTTAGATGATGTAGCGACCCGTGGTTGGTATCCCACCCGAAATTGTAGGTCCCCTCCGTCTTACGACCTTCGCTCTCGTATTGTACGTATATTACCTTCAAACTTTTTTTGAGGAAATTCCAAATTTGGAAGGTACTATTCTAAACTCTCGCGCATTTTGAAAGATTTTCCACTCCTTACACGTAGTTTTCGCACATATTTGGTTTTGAAACTTGAAGATACACTTTTCTGCAATTTAAGCATATTTGTTGGAAACCATTTTTTTTTTAATTTGCATTCTTTTGGGCAGGGCTGTGGAGTTGGCACATAAAAAACCGACTCCGACTCCTCAATTTTTTGTCTATCCGACTCCGACTCCGAAGGTATATTAATTCTAAATCTGCTATGATGATAATTACACAAGAGGCATTTCATCACCACCACGTGAAGCATCATCATCTTGGATCATTGTTACGGTAACTTTGTCTGAGTAAAGAATCTTGTAAGTGGTGCTTGTCGTTCAGTAGATTTCTGATCTTTTGTTAACTTTGAAGTAGTTGGAAGGTTTTTATTACTATCTTTCTCAATGACAACTTCTAAAATTTTGGGTTGGAAACACTGCAAATGTCTTTTCAAATTTGATGCTCTGGTTGGTGCATTTTTATCAGAGCCAGTAAAACCACTGATTTTTGCTTCACATAATTTTTCATCATCATCATCATCATCTATCATACACTGACACACGAAATGTTTCCCATCTGTGGTTATTGTAAAATATTAAAAAACTGCAGACTTTGTTGGAAGTGTCTTTGCCATTGTGAAAGGGGTTTTAGACTTGAAAGTTAAAAACTTATGAAATTTAGAAAGAACTCGAAATTAAATAAGCATTAAAAATAAAAAATATTATCTGAAAAGAAAAAATGAATTAATGGCATTAGTGTCTGAAATGGAAAACATTGTGTTTATTATTTAAGTGGTTTAACCACCATAGCTGCCAGTGATATCACACACAAAAACATATTTTATTAAAATTTATATTGAGGTCGGAGTCGGTACATTTTTACCGACTCCGACTCCAGCACCACCAAAATTGACTCCGACTCCGACTCCACGACTCCGACTCCCACTCCACAGCCCTGCTTTTGGGTACGTTTATGGATCATCTTTTTTATTGCGAAGAAGGATGATCGGTAAACGGATGTTTTATAATTAATTGTATTTCATTGGAGTGAACAGTTTGGGATAGAAGTTCGCTAAGAAATAACTTTTAAAAGCATTAAAAAATTATTAATTGGTAACACACACACACACACACACACACACACACACACACAGTAATAACATTTCAACTTAATTTTGTTTTTGTTTTTTGAAATTTTCTTTTGCTTCTGGACAAACTTTTTCCGAAGCTTCACGAGTCATATTTGATAGCTATTCCTCTGTCGGTAGATTTTGTGTAAATTTGTGTTTGCATTTTTGCATATTCTGTTTTTAGTAATTTTACACGTAGAAAATTAATTCATGTTATTGGTGTGTCAAACGTGAAGTTGAGTATGCGGTTTCTTTTCAAATATAGGGCGGTCAGAAAATAAGTTTACACGGCGTACAATTTCGTAACTAAAGGACCTACATTGATTATGTTTGTATCAGGTGAATTCGTTAATCATTGTTGGCAACACTGCACGTCGATTCGGCTGCCATCTACCGTACATTGGATATATGAGTAGGTTGAACATGGCGGCTCGACTGGAACAGTGCCCTGCCCTACGGAGCAGTCCAGAACGTTTACGTTTAATGGCCGCTCGTAAACGTTCCAGTGTTGAACAATATGCAGCTGCATTGATTGTTGTGCTTTTTTGCATGAAGTCTGCGAGCAAAACGGCTTTGTGGTCCCAAAACACGGTAACCATCATTTTGCCAGCGGACCTCACAATCTTGAACTTCTTTGGTCGCGGGGACCCAGGGTGTTTCCATTCCGTGCTGGCACGTTTTTTTTCCGGAGTACGGTGATGAACCCATGTCTCGTCTCCTGTGACAATGCGCTCGAGAATTTCTTGACCACTGACAGAGTCGGAACATCGTTGCAGAAATAACAGGGCACTGTTCCAGTCGAGCCGCCATGTTCAATCTACTCGTATAACCAATGTACGGTAGATGGCAGCCGAATCGACGTGCAGTGTTGCCAACAATGATTAACGAATTCACCTGATACAAACATAATCAATGTAGGTCCTTTAGTTACGAAATTGTACGCCGTGTAAACTTATTTTCTGACCGCCCCTCGTATTTCATAAAATTTGGTGTCTAGGTCCGTTCATTGAAGATGGCAAACGCGTCGTTAGCCATATATCTTACATAGAAAGTTGTTGTTGTTGTTGGTTAGCCGATCAGCCCACCCTGATCGAGCAAGCCGGCGGCACGCAGGTAACCGATCGCCCTCTCCGAAGTGGACCAGAGGTTCAGCGCACTAGTGATGTTGTGTTGTGTTCGTTGTTGTGCTAGAGCGGTACAGTCTGTCATAATGTGTTCAATTGTTTGTGGTGTGTCCTGGCACAGGTGGCAGGTGTCGTCTATGGAGTTGTCTAGTCTGTGTTTATATGTCCGTAAGTTGGGGTGATGTCCACATCGGAATCGTGCTAAGTTAACTCGATCCGATCTACTCAGGCTGATCTCTGACCTGTTAATGGGTGGCGGCTTCGCACCTAGGACCGCATTCGGACCGAGTTGTGTCAGTGCTTTGTGGGTTAGGTGTGTGTGTATGTGTTTTCTGTACTGTGTGATGTCTGTGGGGCGTGGTATGGAATGGAGTATTTGGTTATAATATCTCTGGTGTTACCTTAATGGTGCGAGGTGTTGGTGCATGATTGTACATGTAGTGGCAAGGGTGTTGTGGGTTAGTTGTCGCTGCTGCCATGAATTGTGTTCCCCTCATGTCTAAATGTTCCCTAACTTTCAGTATTTTTGTTTCAGTGTGCAGGTGTTATATTGATGTTGAGTGCATCCTGTAATGATACGAAGTGCATTGTTTTGTATTGTCTGTAAGGTGTTTGTGTGTGTGTTTGAGATAATGGGTGCCCAGCATGGGCTAGCATAGTCCATAACTGAGCGAATATATTGTTTGTATATGAGTGATGTTGTTTCCTGCTGGTGTCCAAAGTTTGTGCCTGTTAGTACCCTAAGCGTGTTAAGTCTTGACGTACATTTGTTTTTAATGTCCTGAATGTGGTTTGAAAAGATAATGATGTGTTGTATGTGACCCCAAGTATTTTGGTCCTGTGAGTGTGTGGAATGTTGATGTTGTTTAGTGTAAGCTGTGGAATTACCTGGTGTTCTTTTGTGTTGCTTGTAAGCAAGGTGATGGTTGATTTTGTGGGCGCTACTTTGAGTCTATTGTGTGTGAGCCAGTCTTGTATACTGTTTATGTATGTTTGTAGGTTATTTGTAGCGGTGTCGATGTTGTTGTGGGTGGATGTTAGAGTGATGTCATCTGCATATGATGATAAGGTAAGCTTGTTATCTATGGGTGTTGGAATGTCATACATGTATAAGTTGAAGAGTGTTGGTGAGAGAACAGAGCCTTGAGGGACCCCGTTCGGAAAAAGCTTGTTTTTGGATGACTTGCCATTAAATGTGACATGTGAGTATCTTCCTGAAAGATAGTTGCTCAGCCACCTTTTGGTGTTTGTGCATGTTTGTGTTAGTATTTTGTTTATGAGAGGGAAGCGTGGGATAGCATCAAATGCTTTACTAATGTCTATTGTTGCTAATAGTGTACGTTGAGCTGGTCGTCTGGAGTTGATGCCATCCATGATGTGCTGCGTGAGGTTAGTGAGTAATGTCGTGGTTGAGTGGTGAGGTCTGAATCCATGTTGAGTAGGCGATAGTGGAATGTGTGGGTTGGTGATTTGTAAGATTAGTCTTTCTGTTACTTTGGAAGGTGTGCAACACTGTGCATAGTAAAGTAATGGGTCTATAGGAAGCTGGTTCTGTTGGATTTTTGTTTGGTTTGTAGTGTAATAATTTTACCTTGTTTCCATATGTCAGGAATAATACAGTGTTGGTATGAATATGTGCTGATATTTGTGAGAGCTAGTATTCCTTGTGGGCCCAAGTGTTTAAGGTGTATGTTAGATATGTTGTCTGGTCCAGTAGCCTTCGAATTCTTAATGTTTCTGATGATCTTGGTGGTCTGGTCTGTATTGAAGGGTGTAATGGTCGTGTCGAGTCTGTAGGTTTTCTTGTGTCTGGCTGTTTGTCTGTCTGCGTGTTTCTGGTTGTCTCTGTTTAAGTGACTTATCTTTGCGTAGTGATTAACTAGAATGTTAGCTTGTTGTGTATATGTTGGGATATTATTTTGGCTGCGACAGATAGCCGCGTGTGAGGTGTGAATGCCGCTGCTAGAGTGGGTAATGCTGTTTATAGTCTTGTATAGCCTGGATGTATCTGTGGAGTGGTTTAGTGTTGTTATGAATTCCCTGAATGTTTGTTTGTTTTTCTTTGAGTTTGTTGTTTATTTCTGTGTTGAGCTGTGGTATCTGCTGTTTTATGGCTTCTGTGTGTGTGTTTGTGTGTTATATTTGAGGTTGTTACGTTGCCTTATGAGGTGGGCTATTTCTCTAGTGTAATTTGGGTTGTATTTCCTAATGTTGCCCTTGGGTATGTATTTGTTTGCATTATTGATGATCTGATTAAATGTCTTGAGTGTTGTATTGATGTTTATGATGGGTGTGCTGTTTAATGTGGTGAATTGTTCCTCAGTCTGTATTTTGAACTGTTCCCAATCAGCTTTCTTGTAATTTCTGTAAGTGTGCCTAAGGCTGTTGGGGCAGAGTGTAGAATGCGTTGTAATGATGATGGGCAGGTGGTCTGATGACAGTTGTTTTTCTGTTCTCCATTGTGTATGTGTTGCTAGTGAGGGGGAACAGAACGTTATGTCTGGGGAGGAGTTTGAGTATCCTGCTTGATGTGGTATGTGTGTGTGTTCTTCTATATTGTTAAGAATGAAGAGGCTGTTTAGTTGTGTGGCTATGTTGGCGCCTCTGGTGTTGTTTTGGTTGTGCAGGTACCAACTAGTATCTTTGGCGTTGAAGTCTCCTCCTAAGATGACATTAGTGAGGGAGGCCAGGTTGTGTAACTGTGGATTGTAATTGGCTGGCACCTGAGGTGAACTATCTGGTGGGATGTAAATGTTGATAAGTGTGGTGTGTGTGTTTTGCGCTTGTTTTAATGTTAACTGCCTGTATTTCTATCGTGTTATCTGCTTGGATTGTGTTTGTAATGTTTTGGGTAGCATAAGTGTAGCTAATGCTTTTACGTATGTAAGTGATGAGTCCACCCCCGTTACCCCCAGTACGATCTTGACGGATCGCCGTGAAGTCAGGGATGGTGGGTGTTTTGTGTGTGCGTTTTAGTTTTGTTTCTTGTATAAGTGCTATGTGTATGTTTTGTTTGTGTACAAATTCCCTAAGCTGCATGATTTTGTTTGTGAGGCCATCTACGTTGTACTGTAATATGTTAATATTATACTTCTGTATGTGTCTCATGGTGCTATTGTGTTTATGTCTTTGTGTATGGTGACATGTGTAAGTTGTAGTGGGGCCTGGATTAGTCTTAATGTCGCCAGAGAGTAAGAGTAGTTCGGGGAGCACGCAATTGCTCCCTGTAATTGAAAAAATAGCACGCTGAGAATAGGTCTGGCCCCGGGAGCCGATCGGCACTCTGACCGTGCCACGCAACAGGCCGTCGACTGTCACTCTGGCCAACCGTAGACAGCCCGCTGCACGGAGATTTGAGGAAGTTTGGCCACCAGCGCGTTGATGTTTTGGTTTGACGTCGCCTCTTCTTCGCGTTGACGTGTCCCGCGCTGGAGGATGCAGCCACTGTTAGAAGCTTCCTCGTCAGCTGCTAACACTTTTTTCACGTTGTTCTAGCTACCTGTTCAGAGGTTTTTTTATAAACAAATCTCAGTTTTCTGCTCAAAACGGCTCTCTCTAATTTTAAAATTGATTAGTCAAGGAAGGAAGATGTTGACTTCTATTTTGCGGCAACAGTTGATGATATTTATGTTACTTTACTGATTAATGAAAATGATTAGGCTCTTGAAGTTATAAAAGATTTTCGTAATAATTGATAAATACGAAACACAAAACGTATATGCAAACGCGATGATGATGCTTAGACTACTCCTCCGGTATAAGTTGTTGTTGTTGTTGTTTAGCCGATCAGCCCACCCTGATCGAGCAAGCCGGCGGCACGCAGGTAACCGATCGCCCTCTCCGGAGTGGACCAGAGGTTCAGCGCACTCGTGATGTTGTGTTGTGTTCGTTGTTGTGCTAGAGCGGTACAGTCCGTCATAATGTGTTCAATTGTTTGTGGTGTGTCTTGGCACAGGTGGCAGGTGTCGTCTATGGAGTTGTCTAGTCTGTGTTTATATGTCCATAAGTTGGGGTGATGTCCACATCGGAATCGTGCTAAGTTAACTCGATCCGATCTGCTCAGGCTGATCTCTGACCTGTTAATGGGCGGCGGCTTCGCACCTAGGACCGCATTCGGACCGAGTCGTGTCAGTGCTTTGTGGGTTAGGTGTGTGTGTATGTGTTTTCTGTACTGTGTGATGTCTGTGGGGCGTGGTATGGAATGGAGTATTTGGTTATAATGTCTCTCTGGTGTTACCTTAATGGTGCGAGGTGTTGGTGCATGATTGTACATGTAGTGGCAAGGGTGTTGTGGGTTAGTTGTCGCTGCTGCCATGAATTGTGTTCCCCTCATGTCTAAATGTTCCCTAACTTTTAGTATTTTTGTTTCTGTGTGCAGGTGTTCTATTGGTGTTGTTGAGTGCATCCTGTAATGATACGAAGTGCGTTGTTTTGTATTGTTTGTAAGGTGTTTATGTGTGTTTGAGATAATGGGTGCCCAGCATGGGCTAGCATAGTCCATAACTGAGCGAATATATTGTTTGTAGATGAGTGATGTTGTTTCCTGCTGGTGTCCAAAGTTTGTGCCTGTTAGTACCCTAAGCGTGTTAAGTCTTGACGTACATTTGTTTTTAATGTCCTGAATGTGGTTTGCAAAAGATAATGATGTGTTGTATGTGACACCTAGTATTTTGGTTCTGTGAGTGTGTGGAATGTTGATGTTGTTTAGTGTAAGTTGTGGAATTACCTGGTGTTCTTTTGTGTTGCTTGTAAGCAAGGTGATGGTTGATTTTGTGGGCGCTACTTTGAGTCTATTGTGTGTGAGCCAGTCTTGTATACTGTTTATGTATGTTTGTAGGTTATTTGTAGCGGTGTCGATGTTGTTGTGGGTGGATGTTAGAGTGATATCATCTGCATATGATGATAAGGTAAGCTTGTTATCTATGGGTGTTGGAATGTCATGCATGTATAAGTTGAAGAGTGTTGGTGAGAGAACAGAGCCTTGAGGGACCCCGTTCGGAAAAAGCTTGTTTTGGATGACTTGCCATTAAATGTGACATGTGAGTATCTTCCTGAGAGATAGTTGCTCAGCCACCTTTTGGTGTTATTGTGCATGTTTGTGTTGAGTATTTTGTTTATGAGAGGGAAGCGTGGGATAGCATCAAATGCTTTACTAATGTCTATTGTTGCTAATAGTGTACGTTGAGCTGGTCTTCTAGAGTTGATGCCATCCATGATGTGCTGCGTCAGGTTAGTGAGTAATGTCGTGGTTGAGTGGTGAGGTCTGAATCCATGTTGAGTAGGCGATAGTGGTATGTGTGGGTTGGTGATTTGTAAGATTAGTCTTTCTGTTACTTTGGAAGGTGTGCATAGTAAAGTAATGGGTCTATAGGAAGCTGGTTTGTTGGATTTTTGTTTGGTTTGAGTAGTGTAATAATTTTACCTTGTTTCCATATGTCAGGAATAATACAGTGTTGGTATGAATATGTGCTGATATTTGTGAGAGCTAGTATTCCTTGTGGGCCCAAGTGTTTAAGGTGTATGTTAGATATGTTGTCTGGTCCAGTAGCCTTCGAATTTTAATGTTTTTGATGATCTTGGTGGTCTGGTCTGTATTGAAGGGTGTAATGGTCGTGTCGAGTCTGTAGGTTTTCTTGTGTCTGGCTGTTTGTTTGTCTGCATGTTTCTGGTTGTTGTCTCTGTTTAAGTGACTTATTTTGCGTAGTGATTAACTAGAATGTTAGCTTGTTGTGTGTATGTTGGGATATTATTTTGGCTGCGACAGATAGCCGCGTGTGAGGTGTGAATGCCGCTGTTAGAGTGGGTAATGCTGTTTATAGTCTTGTATAGCCTGTATGTATCTGTGGAGTGGTTTAGTGTTGTTATGAATTCCCTGAATGTTTCTGTTTGTTTTTCTTTGAGTTTGTTGTTTATTTCTGTGTTGAGCTGTTGTATCTGCTGCTTTATGGCTTCTGTGTGTGGTGTTTGTGTGTTATGTTTGAGGTTGTTACGTTGCCTTATGAGGTGGGCTATTTCTCTAGTGTAATTTGGGTTGTATTTCCTAATGTTGCCCTTGGGTATGTATTTGTTTGCATTATTGATAATCTGATTAAATGTCTTGAGTGTTGTATCGATGTTTATAAGTTGTCCGGGTATGTGTTGGATGTAAATGTTGATGAGTGTGGTGTTGTGTTTTGCGCGTGTTTTAATGTTAAGCGCCCGTATTTCTATCGTGTTATCCGCTTGGATTGTGTTTGTAATGTTTTTGGTGGCATCAGTGTAGCTAATGCTTTTACGTATGTAAGTGATGAGTCCTCCCAGTACGATCTCGACGAATCGCCGTGAAGTCAGGGATGGTGGGTGTTTTGTGTGCGCGTTTTAGTTTTGTTTCTTGTATAAGTGCTATATGAATATTTTGTTTGTGTACAAATTCCCTAAGCTCAAGAAAGTCGAGTTGAAGTTGTTTGTGGCCAAAGGTTTGTTTTGTAAGAAGCCACTGACATGCTGTCCTTTTGTTTGGTGACTTTTTTTCTCTGTATTCAAGCCCTGATTCTGTCGTACACGTAAGCAAAATTTATTTTATAATAATTTTGGAGGTTCTCTGTGGGTTCACGTTTGGATGGTAATGATCACGAAGAAAAACATTTCTCACTGGAAGTAAACAACAACAACAACAACAACAACAGATTCGACTCTATAGTAAAATTTACCAAGATTTTACGAGTGAATACGGAAAAAGACCCGATGTTTCCAAATTCGCGGCTTCTCCATTCTTTATAATGACAATAGTAAAAAGGATAAAAATAGCTGACGCTTGATTCTAATATTAAATTTAATGGAAATTACGACTAATTTCAACATTTTCCCTTAAATCTTAACCTTTAAATATCATAAATCAACCATTAAAAACGAACTCGCTAAATAGTCTTCGTACACACACACACACACACACACACACACACACACACACACACAAATCTAAGATTCTTCACAAAATAGTTGTAATAGTAAGCGATAATGTACCCTCGTGTGAACAATGTAAATAACTTTTTTCTAAGAAAATCCAAACTGAAGTTTTGGAGATAAAAGTAAACTTTATTCCCATTAAAATGACTGACGTGATTTATTGAAAACTGAAACAGGAATAAAAATTAATAATTCCGTGACTATCCTAAAAGCATCTATTATATTCGTGTAAAAAAACTGTGCTTGTAAAAATGTATAAAAAATGATCTTGGTAAACTAATGTTTTGGGAAGGTTGAATAAGATTTACACGTTCGCTTACAACCTCTCGTACATGTTTTACGAGCACAAGTACTGAAATAATAGTAGCAGTAATATTATTTGAAGAGAGAAAACCGATCATTGAATTATTGTTATTAAGTAACTTATAGGCTAAACCTATTAGTTAAGAGGTGGTAAACTCTTTTTTAAAACGAGTTTTTAACCCATTAGCGAAATTTGTCGCCGCGAGGGCGTGGCTTATTCGCGGGTAAATGCGAGGTTGATTCACGGTTGATTGGATCTCATGCATGATTACGAATGGGCCGTCCGGCTATTTACTTAATGTACATACTCTCATCATTCGCTGGACTTCATTCGTTTTAATTTCAAATCTGAATATTTCTTAATTTTAAAAATTTTCTCGCGAAGGAACTCGAGTGGTTACGATAAAAGAAATAGGTGATTTAGTCATTTATGAAAATTATAAGATATAAAACGTGCTCTCTCTCTCTCTTTATTGGTTGTGGTGATGATGGGATGGAGGGGTGTCATGATTTTTGTTAAAATGAAAGGTGGCTTGGTTTGTTAGGGCGTCACCTTTTATTATGTATATTAATTTAAGGAAAATGTATAAACCGTCAATTCGTATTGGTAGAGATGCGACGCGTTTTTTTTTGAACAGCTTTTCTTTTTTAATATTTTTAAATGATGGTCAAAAGTAATTTTATTTAAAATATAAAATTAAAATTGATTAAATGTAAAAATAAATCTTATTTCGACGTATCTTAGGATCGTATTAACTCTTAGTGTTGAAAATACAGGTTGTTCAAGAAATAATGGTGCAAAGATAATATGTACTTTTCTTATTAATCACTGTGTATTTATTACATTTCTGAACTGTTCAAGTTTCGAACACTTTCACGAGATAGGCAACAGTTGTCGCTACAATGCGTATCCGATGCTCGAATTCCATTATATTATTAACAAGATGCCACTGCACAATGGATCCTTTGACCCGTTTTTTTGTCGGAGTTCTGCCAGATTAATGTCTTTGTCATATTACGCAAATGTTTTAACATAACTCCCATAGATAAAGATCGAGGAAGGCAAGTAAGGTGACTGAGGTGGCCGTGCTATCGGTCCACCCCAATCTTGTTGAAAGATTACGCTTCTCATGTCAACTCCAGTAGCCCTTAGCCGGGAAAGAAAAAATGTATGCAACACGTTAAGTATAGTTTGCTCCGGTCACGATACGATCGTCCAAAAAAAAAAATTAGTCGATTATGGAGTCCCCTGACATAGCACACCAAATATTAACCTTTGGTGAATCTCGTTAATGTTGATGTGTTTAAGCCGCTGGATAGGCCACCTCGATCACCCGACTAAATCTCGTTGGGCTTTTATCTATGGGTTTGTGTTAAAACGCTTGTCCATCATGACAAACCCAGATATCTGGCAGAATTCCGTCAAAGAATCGGAGGTTATTGGATCCGTTCCACAAGAACGATGCTCTAATAGAATTTGAGCGTCGAATACACACTGCAACGACGAATGAGAGACATCATGTGAACGTATTCTAAATTTGAAGGGTTTGGAAATGTAATCAAGCATATTGCGTACATATTAATTAATAATAACCTTTTTGAAGCAGTGTTTCTCGGACGCCTTGTACATTAATTACAAGGTACTTTGCTTGTAGTAAAATGATATGTCCAGTCATAACTGTTGCATCTTGTATGTATCTACATATACACGCTCGGGATTTTGAATATATTTTCCCGTTCCTGATTGCCACAAACTTTTAAAAAAAGAAATGAAAATACTGTATTAGATATTCTCACAATTAGTGTTATTATTATTCTTATTATTCTTATTCTTATTCTTATTCTTATTATATACAGATGTTACCTGCAAGTGATGAACTGATTTGTCAGTTATGAGTTCAGTAAGCAGGTATCAAATGAGTGTGTGATACCTGCTTACTGTAAGCAAGTAAGCAGGTAGCTATCAAATGAATGTTTGATTGAAATGTTCAGTATGTATGTTAGAAGTAGGCGTTAATTCGGGGGGGGGGGGGGGGTGTGTTTAACCTCTGCAGCGGGGACCCAGTAGAGGGATCTACGGCTTTTGCTTGGCATCTGAATCGAGGGTCGTTACATAATCTGGACTTAGAGGATGGTTCACCGTCCAACTACCATCAGAGTCTAGAGATGGAACCCGGTTTAAAAAACCCCGGTTTTTAACCGGTGATGAAAATTTTTAATCACCGAAACCGACGATAAGAACCGGTTTTCACATTTTTGCGCAAGTTTCCGATCACTTTGGTCCATTTTCTATGAAACAACGTTTCCAAACGTTTACAAAATATAGTAATTACGTTTTGCATCGTTTCGTATCGTTTTTTGTTTGTTTATAAGCGTAAATAATTGATACTTCAGTCTTGAATGTTATGTGGATAATTGCACATTGATCAGTTAAGATTCTAAGATTTAATACTCCATCATGTCAAAGAAATCAAATGCTTGGTATCATTTCACTCGTAAGAATAAAGAAGAAGCAGAGTGTATGACATGTCACAAAGTTTTAAAGTGTTGTGGAGGTTCTACTTCAAGTTTATCATCCCACATGAAAAATATTCATGGCATAAACATCGACCAGTTAATCAGCCATTGAAGAAACAAAGAACAGTGGAGGAGTTTGTGCAAAAAAAGTCCATAGAAGAGGAAATTTCGAAACTTGCGTGTGTAGATGGACTGTGTTTCCAATCAGTTGCTAAAAGTGAATTCATTCAAGAAAGCCTAAAAAAGATAAAATACGACAAGCCTCATCCAACTTCCCATAATGGTGTCAGAAAAATGGTGCTTAGTTTTTATGAGAAAAAGAAACATGAATTGGTCAACTACTTCAAGAATCAGGTGAGACAAGGAATCCGCTATTCATTAACTATGGATGAGTATACATCTTTGCAAAACCAAAGATATATTAATATTAATGTTCATGATGTGAAAATCAACATTGGTCTCTTGGTCTCATGAAAATAAATGGTTTTCTTGATAGCACCAAAACTATTGCAATCGTGAAAAGTAAGACTTTGGCTTGGACCTAGATAAACAATCGTGGGTTGCACCACCGAGGTGCCTCAGTAATGGTCAAATTTGGAAGAGAAATAGTACCTGATCACCAGCAATGCATTGCACATGCTATACATCTCGCGGTTTCGGATATCTTGTATCAAAAACTGCTGAAAATTCAGTTGAGGGGGAAAGTGACCCTACCCCTGAAGATGAAGCCATCGAAGAAGATGAACACTGCACATGAGTTAAGCGAAGATGAGTGTGAAATTTTATGCACTGATACAAGTTTTTGAGTCCGACATGGATGACGTAATTGTTCTTCCAAAACTTCGAGAAGATTTCTTAAAAGTAATAAATAAGGTGAGAAAAATCTGCCGCATATTTCGAAAGTCTCCTTTGAAAAATGAGAGATTGCAGGATTTTGTCAAAGATGAATTTAATGAAAAGGAAATAAAGCTTATCCTTGACTGTAGAACGAGGTGGAACAGTCTTTTGGCCATGATAGAAAGATTTTGAAACTAAAAAATTGCATTCCAAAGGCCCTCAGAGTGATACGTTCAACAGAGACGATTTCAGATGAAGAATGGAATGCTCTAAAGAGCCTCTTTGATACGCTTCTTCCACTGGAAATTGTTTTGAAGAGAGACTGTTCCGAAGATGCAAATTTGCTCAAAGCTGAATCTTCTGTGAAGTTCATTTTGGATAAATTTGAAAGCAAAAACAATCCTTTAGCTTTTGAGCTACGTCAATGTCTCATTGATCGCTACTCATCGAGAAGACAAAAAGAAGCTGTCGCCTTGCTGAGTTTTCCCCACAATCCCGAGGTCTTGAAAAATGAATCATCAGCACCGTTCCTCTTTCCTTCAAGACAAGCACTTAAGAAGTATGCGGATCATACATTTAAGAGGCTTTTTCCAGAAGCTTGCCAGATTTCAGAAACAGACGACCAAGTCCAATCAATTGCTTCGAAACTCGAAGAATCACAATGCAGCTCAGGTCGTGAAGTAAATGATGACGATCAACTTATGAACGAGTACATGTGTGAGATGAACAAACTGAAAATGAAACCCAAGAAAGATTCTTCCGAGACCTTTGACGTAAACAATGAATTCAAATATTTTGAAGCTACTTTGAAGAGAAGCGAAAATTTGGATCGAATGTACGAGGCGTTGCTTACAATAAAAGCCACCAGCGTAGAGTCCGAGAGAGTGTTTTCAGCTGCTGGTTTATTCGTCACAAAGATTCGATCAAGAATGTCAGATCAGACACTTAATGCTCTTTGTTTTCTCAAGTGTTATTTCAAAAATCAAGTTCGATAATAAACTTTTTGATTCAGATGTTACACATACTTGATTGAATCAGTTAAAACCTTATTTCTGTTTAATATTTTGATCATTTACCTCCCTAAAAAGCATACAGAATCCCATCGGTGAAAACCGGTAAAAACCGGCTTTAAGAATATAGCGACGATGAAAACCGGTTTTACACTTCGGTTATTGTCCATCCCTACATCAAACCCAATGTCGCTTAACTTTAGCTTAAGAACGCTTGTTTGGGTTAATATATGTTAAATACAGTGATATACGAAGTCCAATCGAAGTTATAGTTCAACATAGCTCCTCATAGACCTCGTACATGTACCAGTGATGGCGGTATTTGCGCTATTTTTGTACGGATTGTCGCGAACGGTTAGGAAAAATATCTGAGGAAAGGTATCATCCTAATTATTTTTGAAAACTTTTGTAACTTTTAATCAATGTACACATTTTTGTTGGGGGGAGGGCGGAGCAGTTTAAGCAAATTTGTTGCGTATATTTGGTCTTGGTAATTATTGTTTATTTGTAAAGTATTTGTTATTTGTAGTCATTTTTAATCATTGTACAAATCGTTTTGCAAATTTAGAACAAATTTTTTAAATTTTAAGTAAATTTATGATTTTTTTAAAATGTTAATTTCATTTTTGGATGAGACTCTGTATTATGAATTTGAAAGCTTTATTACAATACTCGTACCGTATCCGTTTAGTCCTTGTTCAGTCTCTGAACTCGTCTTGACGGCCTTCCACTGTTGCGATTGTATTATCCCGTCGCGGTTCTGATACGTATATTAATTGAAGCCCTCCTAGGAAGAAGTGGCAAAGCGACAAGCGTAAAAAACGCTAGAAAATGCAGTTAAACGTCGTACCAATTCGAAAGTGGAATAATTTTTGAACTTTTGAACATATTTCTCTGAAATATCTTTAAAAATTTAAAAGTTATTTTCCATTTTCAAATTGGTAAAACATTTTTACTGCATTTCCTGGCGTTTTTAACATTTGTCGCTTTGCCACTTTTTCCGAGGAGGGACTCAGTTGACATTTGCCGTGTGAGGTTAAGTGGTTTAAATTGGTGGAAAGGCAAAACAGTTTACGATCGTAAGTCTTGATTAGACACATGAAGCACCAACTAGTACTCAAATTTTAAACTTGAAGTCATTACATCCTTATGCGAGATTTTTTTTTTTTATCATTAAGTTACTCGATGAAGTCACCAAAAGGAAAATGTTTTTTTTATGATTTTATTATTTTTAAATTGAGTTTTATATTGAAATCCCTAAACTGGAAGTGTTATAATATATATATATATATATATATATATATATATATATATATATATATATATATATATATATATATATATATGTATATATATATATATATATGGTGGCCAAAAAGTCTGTTGCCCCGAAAAAAGTTAGAATGCGTCGAGGCAGATTTTTTGGGCCACCCTGTATATATATATATATATATATATATTATATATAATTATATATATATATATATATATATATATATATATATATATATTTTACTTCAATTAAATGTTGAGATTTTTCATTCTTTAAAGTTAAGAACGATTCGCTTGAATTTCGTTAATGGATTATAACTCTGGCTTTAGAAGGGTGGTCACCGGCGCGTGCATTCTGGGAGCAAGGGATGAGCTCTATCTATCAGAGCCGAAGAACAATGGGAATAACGCTCGAAACATTGATGTTTTAAGCCTTTGTTTGGTGCTTCGGTGAATTTTTTTCTTTTAGTTCGTGTTTCGGAAAGTACTTTTCCTAACGTATATAGTTTAATTTTATATATATAATTTTCCAAATAGCTCCACCCCCTTTCACGTGAGATTATGTCACTTTTTGGGAATCTGAAACTCTTAAAAAAATAAATAAATAAATAAATAAATGTTTTTCCCAACTTTTTATATTATTGGTCCAAAACTGAGTTACAATTGCGGGTTTTGTACAAATTGTAATTTAACAAGAAAGAGTCGTTCATTTTATTTTATTTTTATTTGTTAATTTTATTTTTATTTATTTATTTCGTTCCATCGGTGGAAATTTGTATGTATTTAATTCCGTTTTTAGCCTCTATTTTTATATAAAAGCATATAAATATATTCGAGATATTTATTAAGAAAATGCCATAAATTTTGCATATATATATATATATATATATAAGTTTTAAGCGAATTTGTCTAAAGATACAATTCATCTACAACAATTAGTCTACAGATACAATTCATCTACAATAATTTGTCTACAGATACAATTTGTCTAGAGAAACTATTACTAATATTGGACCTAGTATGTTTCATGGACTGCTCTCGATTTTCCTACGAAATTGAAAACAAGGGCAGTCGAGACCCTGATTTTGTTTCTGCAATCGGTTTTTTTGAGAAAACTAACCTAACCTAGTTTCTTATACTATTGTTTTTTGCAAGATATCGCACTAATTCTTGTCATTTTTTGTGAATTTGTATGGTGTAAGCGCCACACCAGCTCGGACTTATTCAAAAGATGTTGGAGTGTATTGCGTCGTTCAGTAAATAAATTTATTCAATATCCAATAACATTTTTCTTTATCGTTTCTCAAGAAAACCGATTGCAGAAACAAATTTTTCATTTTTTTAAAAAAAATTAATAATAATTAACATCAAATAGCTTTCATTTTTCCTCTCTAGACATATGTATCTGTAGACAAATTATTGTAGAAAATTGTATCTGTAGACTAATTGCTGTAGATAAATTGTTGTAGATGAATTGTATCTGTAGACAAATTGTTGTAGGACACCATATATATATATATATATATATATATATATATATATTATATATTATATATATATATATATATAAGTTCTCGCCCTGACCTACTGTAGATATAATGCGTATTTTGAGATGAAATTTACACCATATCTAGTACAACTATTATTAAATGTGTGTATAAAATATAAAAACGGTAATCAAAATGTTTTTTGTTTTACTGGTTGAAGCAATGTGATAAAATTTATGAAAATGAACAAATTTGAAATACACGCCGTCATTAAATATCTCTATGAAAAATATAACTCCCCAAATAGTTTTTGAAGATATGCAGCACTCATTAGGTGACTCTGCCCCTATCTTATTCTACTGTTAAAAAGTGGTGTGCGGAATTCAAACGGGGCAACGCGTCGATCAAAGATGATGAACCGGTCTGGACGGCCATCAACATCAACTTCTGAGGAAAATGTCCAAAAAAGTCAATGATCTTGTCAAGAATAATCGCCAACTTAGTGTTCGATTTATAGCTGAGAATGTCGGCATTTCATTTGGCAGCGCACATTCATTATTAACGGACAAATTAAAGCTTAAAAAAAGTGTGTGCGAGATGGGTGCCACGAATATTGATTGACAACGAGAAGAGAACCCGAGTTCAAATTTCGAGATAATGTTTGGACCTTTTCCAGCAAGATCCAGAAAACTTTGTATCTAGGTTTATTACTTTGGATGAAACGTGGATTCATCATTTCGATCCAGAGTCAAAACGACAAAGCGTGTCTTGGAAACATCCGTCTTCACCAATTCCCAAGAAGTTTCGTGTTGT
This sequence comes from Bathynomus jamesi, assembly GCA_023014485.1. Taxonomy (NCBI): domain Eukaryota; kingdom Metazoa; phylum Arthropoda; class Malacostraca; order Isopoda; family Cirolanidae; genus Bathynomus; species Bathynomus jamesi. The sequence continues at coordinate 22,192 of JAJOZX010007387.1, forward strand.
GGCATCAGCTGGCGAGGTCATGGCCTCTTTTCTGGGATGCAAAGGGAGTTGTGCTCATTGACTACCTTGATAAAGGAGCCACCATTACGGGTGATTACTATGCACGGCTAATGAGAAACTGCGCGAAGCCATCAAGCAAAAGCGACGAGGGAAACTCAGTCGAGGTGTCCTGTTTCACCAGGACAATGCTCCTGCTCACAAGTCTGCAGTTGCGATGGCCGCCATCAGAGAAATGGGCTTCGTATTTCTTGATCACCCTCCATATTCGCCAGACTTAACTCCCACTGATTTCTATGTTTTCCAAATTAAAAGAACACCTCCGTGGACAGATTTTTGGACGATGATTGTCTTGTCAGCTGTAAATGAAAACTTCTTTTTGAGCGGTATCCGCTATCCAGAAGCTGGAAAAAACGCTGGATCAAATGTATATCCCTAAAAGGAGACTATGTAAAAAAATAATAATAATAAAAAACTATCAACTTCACTCGTCTTTCATTGTCAGGCCGAGAACTTTTTGATCGCCTCTCGTATATAATATTTATGGTATATATATATATATAATATTTTTATAATTATTATTTACCCCGTAATACATCGAGTTCAAGTCTTTCATAGCTCTCCTTACTCTCCAATTAATTTTCAATTCTCGTTCAGTTAACCCTTTCGTCTAAGTGTGTTCGCTGATGTAGAAAACGAGGTCGAACGCGAGAGGGAGGCGAGGGTACTGTAAAATAGGGGATGGGGACGAAGGGACGAGGGTGAGAGGGATTTATTCGAAATAATTATTAAATATTTTATTATTATTTTGACACTTCGTTCGGTAATTGTTATTTCATTGTTTTAACTAAGTTTGTGATCGTTGTCGTCGAGATTTGATACGTTTCTGTAGTTTGAAAGGAGAGGGGAAGAAACATGTATTCATTTTAGAGTTTTTGACGCGTATGTTAATAGATTAAAATTATTGAAAGGAAGGGATCGATATTTTATTTTTTTTACAAAGCACCAATGATCATTTCAGTTTTGTAACTCCGGTTTTAGACTCACAATTCAAAACATCAAGTTTTTGTTGTTAGACTTTTTCCTGTGTTTCAGAGTTTATAAGACTGAGGGAAAAGGTTTTGTGTGTGTGTGTGTGTGCGTGTGTGTGTGTGTGCGCACGCGCGCGCGCGGTGTTAAAGCCCAGTCGGCTCAGCCGTCTTGATGGTTGTCTGGTTGATGTAATGTTTGTGAAATATTTATTAGTTTTTATTTGCATATGATTGACTGAAGGCGAATGTGAATTGCAGTTATGGTAATGAAATTATAATTGGACGCTTGGAAGTGAAAGTGATTCGAGTGCATTTTTTTCCTGATGTTTTCCTTTTGTCAAGAAGTGACTCAATACTTGAATCCACGCTCTGCACGCCGAATGCATGCCCGCGAAGTGACTCAAATCTCGCATTGTGGGAAGAAGAAAACCGTGATCAGAGGTGATTCGAGTAATTGAATCGCTTTAGTTTTGTTCTGAATGCACTTGAATCACTTTCACTTCCAGACGTTCATTTTTCGTTGAGCAGTAACGACATTCAGGGTATTTTCGGGTATCATTTAATACGAACATGTCACGCGATGAACAACTTTATTAATTGGCCACGTTTCGATCCCTTTTGTTGTCCTCTGCAGAACAAAGGCGGTGACACTGCCCTCCACTTCGCCGCTCAATATGGACACACGGAAACCACGCGACTACTCCTCAAGAAAAGGGGAGACCCAACTCTCCCCAACCTGAAGGCGGAGACACCCTTGGACCTCGCCGCTCAATTCGGACGATATACCATTGCGGAGCTCCTGTTGCGGGAGGCCTGCGATCTCCTGCGGCCGTTTGCCGCCGACGCGGCTACGGCGGCGGTGTTCCCGCACACCCCTCTTCATCTCGCCTCCAGGAATGGACACCTGTAAGTGGTTCTTTCAAGTGTAATCTACGTGTTTCGTGTCCGTCGTTGGTATTTTTTTAGGGACAACTTTAGGAGACTGACCTTGCGCTACAGTTTATTTAAATAGGGAAGAGGGGGGTAAAACAGGGTACTTTGTGCTAACTTGTTTGTAACGCCTATGATTCTACCTCAGAATATCTGGTTTTTCTGCGCACACAAGCTTTATCGTGTCCTCTTGAAATTATTACGGTTGGTTGTTTTTTTTCATTGTACTGTTTGTGTACGAATCTGTTTTTTCTACGCGAGGGAGACGTACCCATTTTATCCCACTGGAGGGGTAAAATGGGTACGTGTGTAAAATTGTAGTTATGACAAGTTTCTACAGAAAAGAAAATCCTTTGTATATTTTACTTCAAATGAAATAACCCTGCAGTGTTAAAAAACCTTTATAGGCCTACAAAAAAGTAACAGGTCTTATAGTTAATCGGGTCAGCAAGCCTACAGTATTCGCAAATTTCACAAAAAAAAAACCCTATTATCACAGCACTCCTCCAAAAATTATATATTTTCTATTGCGCACACTATTTTTAACTGCATTCACCCAGATGTGGGCACCCCCCCCCCCCCCCAAAAAAGGGGGTGTCCTGTTTTACCCTATTACCTCGTTTTATGTCTCTCCCTTACTTGTATATATTTTAGGGCATATTCTTGCGAGTAAAAATTATACTAATAACTCTCTCAAGTCTTGAATTTTTATTGGCAAATTCTCCTCTTTGAATCGTTAACCTCAGGGGTGTGGTGAAGCTTCTGTTGAACCACGGCCATCACGTGAACGTCCGAACGAGTCAAGGAAGTCCATTGCACGAAGCAGCTATTTGTGGGAAGGTAAGCTTATCAACGCCAAAACGGTATTCGGTATAGCCACCTCTATAGGTGTACTCGCTTTTTGTGTAGAGAGACCGAGGGATAACTCGGATATGATGAGCTCGTAGGGTGTTGGTATCATAAATAAAACATAGTGATCCGTTATGGTAATTGAAGGGAAAAGTGCCGGCACTCGGGTACTTATAGTCTTAAATGGCAAAAATAATTAATAATTAGGTATTTACCATGAAAAGTGAAACATTTACATTTATTGTAGCTTTGATACGAAATAAGCAAATGTTTCAAATTTATTTTTAAATGAAGACATTAAATTGGACATGTAATTGCTCTTGCCGGTCTTCGTAAACCGTTTTAAGCTATTTTATATTGGTAGCTTGGAGTCGAATTGAACAGTAACACCATCAACATTTTACAGTAAAGCATCGTTCTATCATATGCTTCCTTTGCTAGACATGCTTGAGTTAGTTTAGACTTTCATCGCGAGTAATTAATTCGCCCGAGTGTAACTTAAGATGGAGGACAATTGGAGGCCCTCCAGGGAAGAAGTGGCTCAGCGTTAGAAGTAAAAAACGCCAGAAAACGCTTTATAAAGTTGCCCCAATTTGAAAGTGCCATAATTTTTGAACTTTTGAAGATATTTCGTCGAAATATGTTCAAAAGTTAAAAAATTATGGCAATTTCAAATTGGTGCAACTTTATAAAGCGTTTTATGGCGTTTTTCACTTTTGTCGCTTAGCTACTTCTTCCTGAGAGGGCCTCATTTGAAGGCGGGACAGGTAGTCTAATCTGATGGTACGTAACTCGTAAATAGGAATATAATTTTTATATTCCCTATTTTGATATTCCCTATTTTGATATTCTCTATTTTGATATTATTATCGTGGTTAATTATTTAAAAAAAAAAAAGTGTGGAACAATTGAAGAATTTAATGGTCTCGATTATTTTTTTCCATTGTGCACAATCTGGGTCGTTTTTTTTTAGGTTAGTTCATGAAAGTTTCTTCTATCTGGGAACGTTTTAGGTAGACGTAGTTCGTGCCTTGATGGAAGCTGGTGCTGACTCCGAAGTTAAAAACGACCTTGGTCATACCGTTCTCGACACAATATCCGCAATCAATACTTCCGTTACTCAGGAGATTTCAGGCCTCATCAGATGTGAGTTTATCTATTTGCTATTCTTTAATTCAAGTTTTTATCGAAGGTTCACTATAGAAAAAGGGTTAAAACACACACACACACACACACACACACACACACACACACACACACACACACACACACACACACACTATTCCTATATTTAACTTCCATATTTGGGTTCTAGGGAAGTGAAACAAAAGCCTGTGGCTTATTGAGACCGTATAGTATGGAAGATGAAATAATAGGTTTGTAACTACTATATTTTAGACGGTAATATTTCAGTGAAATGTTCGTTTTCATTATTGAATATTTGATGATAATGTAACTAAAAGATGAATTTAATGAATGGGACAATTGACTCGAACTTAATTTAATATTTAGTAGTTTATTTATTTACGAGTATATATTTTAAATCATTCTCTTTATTATGGAGCGATTGGTGTGAGAAAGTGACTTTGAACACACGATCTTGATTCTGAAACTCTTTCGGCTTTCGAAAAAAGGCGAGAAAATAAGGCTGTTAAGGAATGTCATTCGCATGATTAACTTTTCGGTTTCATCGGGATTCGGGAGTCTCATTTATGAAATAGGTCAATAATCGATATCGAATATGTTAATAATTGAATAATTGTGCAACTGATTGAGTAGAATTGCTGTTCAAAAGTGTGTGTGTGTGTGTGTGTAAAGGTTAAAGTTTGGTCGATAAAGAAGACCGCCAATGCCACAACGACAGTGAATCATACTGTTTCGTGTATGGAGTGTGCAGTCCATGGTAGTAAGAATTAACATTAATTGTCTCAGTGAAAGTGAGACTGTAATGTCCCACCGGAAATAATAATATAAAGATATATCTTATTAAACTGCAACTTTTTTAAAAGTGTTTCTACATGTTTATACAAGTTTAGTTGTGGGAAAAGGAACCCAAAATGCGTGTAATGCGAGTGACGAGTTACTAAAATACTTGGTTTTCAGTAACAATAAATATTATACTTTTTGGTTTAAACAAAAAACGTATTCGTGAACGAAAGGGTTAAATTGATACTTCCTTTTAGGTTTCATTTGGGTACGACAGTTATTTCTAAGAAACATTAGTGAGACGCGTCTCTCTATATACGACAATTGTTTTAATGTTTTTTAATAATTTCCTTTAATTTTTCTTCGTGTTTGCTCATTTTCTTTAGTATTTTGTATTCCAATATTTTTTTTATGTACTAAGTAGCTGTTAGATAAGTTTGTTTTATTGTTGGTGATGTATTAGTTAGCATGTATTGCCCAATGGAATGGATAATTAGGCCTAAACAAGTAAATGTTGAATGGTTCACATTTAGTGGAGGGTATGTTGCATGCATGTTTCTGGAGTTGTTTTGTTAAGAATTATTGACTTTTTAAAATATATATATTTTTTATTTTATTGTATATTTTTTTTTAAAAAAGTACTGAAATTTACTTCATTTTTCGTCGAATATCATCGGCTTTGGCACCAAACAAATTGCGACACTTTGAAATGATTCACGAGACGCTCTTTTATGGCATCGACTTTCGATTGCCCTTTTTCGTGAACAAAGACCAAAAATGAAGTTAAAAATTGAAGTGCTTTTAATTTTTTTAAAGTCTTTTTAACTATTTTAGTGGAATGTATTTTAAGCGTTTGGCGTCCCTCATAGCTCATCATGCACGGTTAATCGACATAGACGATGAAGCGCCTTTCCTCGTTCCGCTTGGCGAAGAGGGTTCCTCCGACGGGAAGAGGGGTCTGTCTCCTTCGTCCTCCGTCACCACGATCCCCTCCTTCGAATTTTCCCTTCTACCCGCTCTACAACCCCAACCAGCCCTACAACCCCAACCAGCCCCCTTCTCCTCATCCCCGACGCCCTCCATTCCTATCACCCACTCTTTCCCTCCTTCCGTGGGGCGTCCGGCCTCCGCGCCCGCCAGCGCCTTCCGCACCTCCGTCAGCATCTTCCGTTCTGACTCCCTCCGTTCTGGCAGTTCTTTCTTCCTCCCTCCCCCTTCCCTTCCCCTTTCTCTACCCCCTTCGGAGTACGGGGGGGTCTACGAGAATATCCTGGTCCCCACGCGCCTCCACGGGACAGGTAAGAAGCGGTCGTACGTAGGTAGTGCCAGGGAAATTTTACACTCGTTCGCGTTTGAATGGGTGTCCGTCATTATTTAGGTACCATTTTTTTCGTAAATAGGTGACTGGATAATCTTGACTTTGTGGGTGCTTTGCGCTTAATTTGTTTATAGAATAGGTTAGTTGAGCTTGTGATTTATTGTAGGGTTTTGTTAATGGGCCTTTTTAATTCATAATAGGGTGAGGAAAGGAAAACCAACTCGGGATACTGTTCAAGAATTAACTGATAGGACGTAGTTTGAATATTGTGAAAATTGTAATTTTAACCCTTTGCCAATTTTATTGGTAATTGAATGGTAAATAATCAGAACTTAGTTTTGTATTTAACGTATTCACCGCCAGCACTTTTTTTAAGAAGGTAACCAGCCACCGCCAGCATTTTTGCAAGTTTTTACCCAACAACGAGATCTCGCCAAAAATTTAAACAAAAAATAAAACTAAAGATATCTCTAAACAAAATATACCAAAATAAAGCTTATAATGCGGACGTTCAAGACGAGATTTCTCGTCTTTGGCGGTCAACTGATCTGTGTCAAAAGAAGAGATTTCTCGTTTGGCGGTGAATGTGTTAATGTACAGAAAGCTTTTACGTAGCATTTATTTAAGATCATAATTATGTTTGTGTTAAGAAGTTTCTCGGTTTCGCGAGAGGCTGCTCACATTTATGTTCTTTCATGTATATAGTTTTAAGTTGGTGATGATGAGGTCATTTAACCTTCTACGGGTTAAACTTGTTGGTCCTACGGGTTAAACTTGTTGGTCCTACGGGACATACGGGTTTACGCGGGATTCGAGCCTCGGGTCGCTACATAATTTGGGCGCGAAGGACGGTCTCCCCCCCATTGCAAATTTGTGAGGAACTCGCACCCAACCCTTCCACTGTATATTTTATCGATACATCCGTTAAACCTTCCTCACCTACTGTCACATAACCTAACCTCGACCTGATTTAGACCATCACACGCGATATTTGTCAGTAAAATATATGATCCATCGTTCAACACTCGTTCGTAAAGCCGCGGCCGCACGCAGGATCGTCTTTCGACTCACGACTCGGGTCGTGATGACGCTCGTCACGCGTGATTTTACGTTGACAGAATGGGAGTCCCGCACACTGCAGCGACCGCGACGCGATTTCCCAGAATCTGTCGGTGCAAAATCAACCGCACCTAGAGTCGTCACGACCCGAGTCGTCGGTCGTAAGACGACCCTGCGTATGGCCGGCCTAAGGGTATTATTGCGTTATACTTCCTGTGGATAGTTTTATTTTTTTGTATCGACGAGCATGACGTCTAAATGTAATTTCTTTTCCTTTGTTTACTGTATGTGAATTGTATATGTGGTGGTATTTAGCATTTATTTTTAATATAGCAATGATATATTGTATTTTAGCTGGCTCGCTTTTGAAACTTTTTTTTTTTTGTTTGGTCTCGCAAACAGCACCATTTTAAATTCTGAAAAAAAAATAATTGAGAAAAAATGTTTGATTTATTATTATTTTTTTCTTCGAAGATGGCGACGCTCCGATGCGAACCATGGATCGTCGATCAAACAGCAAAGGAAGCGCGGATCGGAAAGACTTTGTGGGAGGAGGAGGAGGAGGTCGGATATCCGACAGGGAGAGTAGGTTATCGGATAAAGACGTGAGCGGGCGTTTATCCGACCGAGAAGGACGTTTGTCCGATTACGACGGGAGGACGTCCGTGACGTCGGAATACTCGTGTTTACGACGTTCCCCCTCCGCCAAAAATTATGACCTCCGCCTCAGACAGGAGTTCAGTGTCGACGCGGAGCAGCTCCACGCACGAGTAAGTGACGGTGATGCATCGCTCTTCGCAACACCTTAAACACTTTCTTGTTAAGGTTGGTGGCAGTGGCGGTGGCTGGTGGAATGTGGAAGTTTTTTTTTATTGTAGGGGTTATAAATCTTGTTGATTTGTGGGTCCTCCAAAAATTAAATTAGATTTTGATTCTTATACTGAAACAAAATAAACAAAAAATTTTTTTTTACCGATATAACCCCCCTCCCTCCCCCGTGTCTAAACTAACAACGCTGTTGTTCAACCGGGCTCTCGCGAATGGTTACGAACTTCGTTGATCTTTTCTTATCTCAATAGAGTCTTAGACGATGACGGGACTTACGAGATTCCCCCTCCTCCACGACCTTGCTCTTCATCGTTACGTGTCTCCAAGGAACTCTCCGAGGGAAGCTTCGAAGGTAATTATTCAAACGCTCGAATAACCTCTTTCGGATGAAGTCATACTCAGAGATCTTTTATATATATATATATATATATATATATATATATATATATATATATATATATATATATATATAAACGGCTATTGACTTGTTCTCATATGCTAAAATGCATTACAAAAAAATTTTACTGAATAATGTTTTTAAAATTTGCTTCTTTGTTAACCCGCAGCCACACCCTCCCCCGAAACCTCCACGGCGTTCTATTTGCCCTCTTCCCCCACTCCTACTGATGGAGGGGAAGACAGGTCCTACGAGATGATCTGTTTCGCCTCTTCAGGACACCAAGATCGGAAGGTAAAATGAGACTTCTTTCTACTGACTTTTATTTTTGTATTTTATTTCCTTACGTTTTATGCATCATTTATATTTTATTTGCGTGTTTCTAAACATCTTTTCTTGATATTGTTTGCATAAAGTTGTTTAAAGTGTTCGTGTATTAATGTCTTGGTTGATAAACTGTATTTGTTTCCAGCCCAGCCACGGAATAACTTAGTAACTTAAAAAAAAAAAAAACGAAATTCCCTTCTAAGAAATTACCCTTTTACGTTTTTCAGTTTTCATTTTGTGGGACTTGGAAATTTGATCTAAGATTACTTTGAGAGCTCGTTTATACATTGTTTAAAATATTCAGTAAACCTTTTCATGGTACCTTGAAAAGTTTGGAGAAGTTTAAGCAGGTTATTGTCATTTTGGGCTTACATAATTACAATTTTAAATAGTTAATGAACTTAAAATTTTGAACTTGAAATGTTTTATGAAACACTCAATGCCATGTGTGTATTTAAGTTTTGAGAGGATTTATTATTATTATTATTATAAATGTTTGAAGGTTTGAGAGGATTTATATTATTATTATTATAAATGTTTGAAGGTTTGAGAGAGCGTCTTCGTCTCTAGTGGGTATGTTGTATGAACCTATATGAGGGGTCCCGCGTCTTACGGTACCTGGGCGCCAAAATTAAAATTCGTCAGAAATCGCCTCCAAAGTTCAGCAATATTCTGGCAATAGTATCTCTGTTATTAATTGAGCTAGAACGTTCATTTTTGGCTAAATTAGAGTTCTAAGTATGCTAATGAAGATGTTGATGAGTTTTGGAATAGATTTTCATATTTTATATATATTTTTTTAATTTTCTTATTATACCGAACTTTGGGTGAACTTTTGGCTGGCGATAGAGGTGAAAAAAGTAGTTCGATTCATAAGGTTTTCAACCATACTTCTAGTGTCGTAAGGTCATTATAACCTAAACCACGCGATAGAGGAAGGGTGAAAATAGTGATATCCATCAAAAACACGTTTCGCCTGTGGTGGCGCTTAGGTACCCTAAGACGCGTGACCCTCACATGAAACATCGGGTTTAATTTTTATTTTTAAATCATAATTGGGGCTTAATGTAAGAGTTTATACATTGTAATTTTTGTACGTGTTTTAATGTGTAATTGCCATAACGTTTTGAATATAATTTATGCTTGGATGTTGTTTTTCTAATAGAGTTTGTGTTTGAGTAATTGGTGTAGTTTTCGTGTGCTACACGTTGACGCTGAAGCCAAAATGAGTATTGTAAAGGATTTAAAGCGAGGGAAGCCTTTTATTGATTTAATTTATTCAAGGGGTAATTCATACGAACCAATTCCAGGAAAGTCCTTTATATTGTGTTAATTTCATTTCACTAGTTTTGTGGCAGTCGGCAATACTACTAGGTCAGCACAGTAAAATGCCATTTTAGTGTTCTTCCCTTTGGATCTAGTTCTTGTATAATAAAAATGCGTTTAAAAGTGCTGTTTGGCATTAATTACTCGAAGGGAATGAGGGGGCGGGGGATTTTCTTTTTTAACCGACGTAATACTAAGTCTTTTTTTTTTTTCTTGTCTGATATGAAGGAATAAGAGTATAATGCATTCACTTGCATGGCGTCTGACCATGAGAACATCGATACAGTACGTACCGTTGCACGCATTTATTATTAACAGTTGGCACGAGTGGCTGGCATTTGCACGCACTCTAAAGCCTTGTTGGCGGTGCAGCTTTCTGGCGTTTGTGATTTTGAGTTTGATATGAACAAAAGATTTAATTACAAGAATATTAAAACTATTGATTCAAAACTAAAATGTAATCGAATAATTAATTTGGAATTAAATCACGAAGTAAAGCCGATGTCCGGTTAACGGCACACGCTGAAATTGTGAAATTGGGCATTGACAGCAAAAACTACCTGATCAGCTGGAAAATAAAAAACTAAAATAATGATAGGTATAAAAATAATAAAAAATACTGTTGGGGTGCATATTCGAAACGGTCTCTGGAACACAAGTTATTGTTTGTTTTCGTGCATAGAATTTTTCGTATTTCCACTGAAAACAAATTTGTTTGGTGTTGTTTGCTTGATGGGTTGCTTAACCTCCTTCGCAACATCTAAGGTGGGCTACTTCGTGGCCAGGTCGTGACACCGCTTCCCGTAGATCAGAGAGTTGAGCGACAGTGGGTCTGGAGAGTAGTTGGATGGGAGACCGTCCTCCGCGTCCAGATAATGTAGCTACTCCGTGGTTCGGATCCCACGTAAAAGATGTAGGTCCCCTTCGTCATATGACCTTAGATGCCGCGAAGGAGGTTAATCAACCTCATTATTACACCATCTTAGACATATGACGGACGGCTCGTCTTGGAGTGGTAAACCTGACCACATGTAATGACGGTAGGGTTCGTGAGCAAATGACATCAGTTCTGCTTCCTTTAAGTTCGGAGAATTGTAAGGAACAGCTCTTTGAAAATATTTCTAAGCCTTTCACTACCGGTTGTGACGTCATAGGCCTGTTAATCTTTTAAATGTAATTTATATACAGTTGGTACAAGTTTTAGGGTTTTCGCAGGGATCATCTTCAGTAAAAATTAAAACAAAATAAGATATAACAAAAGTCCATTAGAAAAGAAGTAAAAAGTAAATTAGGTTTTAGGACAGGCCTAAAGGTAGAATTCGAACTTCTTTCGCACTTTTATTTATGTAAAAAGGAGGGGCCAACGGCGAGTGAAGGGTTTTCCCCCGAATCGCTGTATCGATATTAAGCCTCTGGGAATTGATAATAAGGTCTTATTGCGAATGCTCTACAACTTCAAAAATGGGTAGCGTCAGTTAGTTGTAGCTTATCAGCCAAGTGGAACTGGGATACTGTTTTGGTACACTTAACGGTAAGCCAATCTCCTGAGAAAGTAGGCCAGTTCCGCATGTTACGCGGTGCCCTGTTTGTCTTTTATCCCAAATTCTCTATTTAACAATCTCACTGAAGGCGTGGTTAGTCCTCACACTAGTCAACACGATATCATGTATTATTTTAATAAGAAGAAATTTTAATATTTCTGCTTTAGAGTATAATAAACTGGTTAGAATTGTATGAAATTAGGGTATGTTCAGTTGCGCTCATAATTCTTCGGACACACTTGAGAAGAGATAGCGACACCTGGCATATATTTGTTGTCTGTACTACAAACGGTTGTAACATTTTATGAATGAATGTATGTTTAGTGAGAGCGTTGATTAGTTGATTTATTGCCAAATGTCTTTAGATCATAATTATTTCCATTCATCACACTGGTTTACATACTGTATTACTAAGGAAACATAAATGAATAATTAAATATAAATTCAAGAAGGGGATCTATAGATGTACGGAAGCTAAGGCTAACAAAGACCCGAAGATCCACTAAGATTAGCCGGAGAGAAAGAAGAGAGTAGGGGTTAAAAGAAGAGAATAAGGGGTTAAGTAAATAGCAAAACCTATCATTCGTGGGTTAACATTCATTTAGAAAAAGAGAGAGAAAGACTCGCCCTCATCATCCGCCGGCCACTGCCGACAAGTCGGAAAAATAGTCGAAGAGAATAGGAAAGGGGTGAAAGATTAAAAGAAGTAAAATAAAAACGCTTACAAACCATGCAAACACTGTCATACCATGTAAACTACAGACATGCAAGTAAAGAGAAGATAAGAAAAGAAAAAAAAAAGTATGAAGAGTATAACAAAAAGTGGGTTAGTTTACGCTACGAGCTACATCTAAGTTCGTGTTAGTCTAATTTTTTTTTTTAGATTTTATTGCTGGCATGTCACAAGCTGGCATTAATCGTCAACAGACTCAAACCTCGACCATTACCCCCAGAGCTTCTGTTACTAATTGTTTTATTTTAAACGACGTTAATATTTTTAAAATGCCTATCTAAACGGTTTTTAAACATTAACGCTGATAGAGTTACGACGGCGGGAAGATTATTCCATTTATCAATTACTTTAAACAAAGTTTTCAGCGATGTTAGTAATGAAACGTCTGCCACGTAATTTAAATCCGTTATTACGAGTATTGCTATTATCGAAAATGAACAATGTCAAAATTTACGTTATCGATTTTAATAACGATTTTGAAAACTTCAATAAGCTCCCCTCTTAATCTCCTAGTTTCGAGTGAATGCAAGTCTAACTGTTTAATCCTATCTTCGTTAAACTTGTTGTTTAGTGACGGAATTAGTTTCGTGGCGCGTCGCTGAACCCTTTCCAATCTCTCGATATCCTCACGCAAATACGGGCACCAAAACTGAACGGCATATTCGAAGTGAGGCTTGATTAGGGACTTGTAAAGGGGTAATATAATATAATCGATTTAAATTCAAAATTACGCGCTATGAAGCCTAACATTCTATTAGCTTTTGCGCAAGATTCCAGGCACTGGTTCCTAACTTTTAAATCCTCAGATACGCGTACGCCTAAATCTACCTCCTCGTCAACGCTCGCTCACTATCATCCATCGTGCACGTGTAATTGTTATTACGAGAACCTATATGCAAAACTTTACATTTGTATACGTTAAATTGCATCTGCCACTTATCCGTCCACTCCATAATCCTATTTACATTGTCTTGGAGCCTTTTTCTATCGTCCACGTTAAGAACTTTACCGCCTATTTTAGTATTGTCCGCGAATTTTGACACGTTACTACTGAAGCCTACATCTACGTCGTTAATGTAGATTGCGAATAGCAATGGGCCTAACACTGAACCTTGAGGGACACCGCTACCTACATCCAACCACCCCGATTCCCTACCATTAACAACGACCCTCTCCTGGCACGAATCCATTCCTCTAACCAGTTAGCTACCTGACCGCGTATACCGTGCGCTTTAATCTTCGCAATTAATCTTCTATGCGGAACTGTATCGAACACTCTTTTAAAGTCTAAATAAATAACGTCAGCCGCTCTATGCCTATCGTATTCGCGCACTATTTCGTTATAAAACTCTATCAAATCAGTTAAACAAGATTTATGGCGTCGAAACCTATGCTTACTACTATTAATCAAATCGCGACTCTTCAAGTGATCGATGATACGATTCCGAACTATGGATTCCAAAAGTGTACCGACAATTGACGTTAAGCTAATGGGCCTATAATTGCTAGCTACTGTGCAATCGCCTTTTTTAAAAATGGGCGTAACGTTAGGTAATTTGAAGTCTTCAGGAATAATCACCACTTCCAGTGACTTATTAACAATTTTTGTTAAGGGGCCTACGATAACGTCTTTCAAATGTCTAGGATAAAGCGCGTCAGGGCCTGGAGCCTTGCTAACTTTTAGCCTATCGATATAATGTGCAATCTCACCCTCGTAAACAGTTATTTCATTCAAAAGTGTCTCGCTACTAAATGGGACGATATCGTCCACGTCGGGGACATTATTTACGTCTACGGTAAAAACTGTCGCAAATTTGTTAAAAATACCCGCCATCGCCTGAGCGTCGGAAGCCAAAGCGCCGTTAGCGTCCATTAGAGGGCCTATGTTATCTTTTGTCGGCTTACGATTATTGACGTAGTCAAAAAAACTTTTTTGGATTATGTTTACTATCCGCAGCTACAAGTATCTCAAAATTACGCTTAGCATTCCTAACAGATCTTTTAACCTGACGTCTACGCTCGATATATCTATTAAAGTTAGCTACCCTGCCATTGCACTTATTTAGTCTATACGCTCTGTTACGCTCGTTTATGAACTCGCCTATTTCCCTAGTCCACCACTTGGGCTTACCATGATTACTAGCACGCTTGGGCCTACGCGGAATAAACTCCTTTTCGATATTCAAAGAACTTTCTTTAAACTCCCCCCAATGAAAATTTGCGTAATTACTCATAAATAAATTATCCCAGTCCACTATCATCCTATCCGCAAAACTATCAAAATTAGCCCTACGAAAATCAGGTACCTCTCTTATGTTACTATCTTTACTATTTTCTGTCAATAGCTTAAACCTAATAATTTGGTGATCACTACATCCCAAGCTCTCGCCTACTTCCAAACCTTCGACTATATTTTCGTCGTTCGTCATCACCACATCTAAAATATTGTCACCGCGCATTGGTTCGGTAACTATCTGTCGTAAAAAATTATCTTCCATGAACTCATCAGTCTCAAACCCTCATCATTACCAGTTAGTCTCCGACAATTATACTATCCCGATTATTAATAAAGTGGCCCTTTCCTGTTATCCCGGACCCCAGACTTTTTGCCAGTTGCCAGACTTCAATTTTGACAATATTTTCGTTAAAACTAACGAAAATATCACAACTTAACCTAACCAATTATCAAGGACGTACACAGTTTACCTAACCGGGCATTCAATTAACCTAATTAGTCGGTAGGGTTAGGTTAAGTCGTGATATTTTCGTTAGTTTTTATGAAAATATTCTGTGTCAAAACTGAAGTCTGGCAACTGGCAAAACGTCTGGGGTCCGGGATAACAGGAAAATACCAATAAAGTTACTAAGAAGTGTGTAAAATCTAGTATCAGTATCGAGGGGTTGAACGGGAGGTCTATAAACAACAACGAAATTAAAGCTAATGCTACGCGTCCTAACTTTAACGCATATCGCATTAATTGCTGCCAGAAAATCTATCTTAACCTCGATAGCCCAAAGGGAATTACGAATGTACAACAAAACGCCGCCACGAATCCTATGCAACCCATCATTAGTAAAATGTTTAAAACCTGCTATACGAAGTTCCCCAACAATTCCCGAGTTACGGTATTTAACCACGTTTTGGTTGTAGCAACTATATCGTAGTTCTTGGAATAAATTATAGCCTTAAATTCGTTCAATTTATTTCTAGTACTACGCGCGTTACAATAGAAGACGTTTAAGTTATTTTTTACCACGGATTGGCGTTTTAAACTTTTTCACGTCGGGCCGGCTTTTCCCGGACCCACAACGTTTAAAGAGGGCTTCGACCTATACAGCATTCGAACGTTTTCATCGATTAACCTACCTAGCCGAGCATTCCCTATTTCATTGAAATACACCCGCATCTCTTATAAAAAGGCTAGGATCACTAAATTCTGACGACAGCTTTATGAAGGGTACATTTTCCTGAGCACAAATCTCTCCTAGTTTAGTGTTCAAAAATATTGTTTTTGACGTAATCCTAAAATTTAAACCGTGTCTAGGGGAAAAACCTAGAGCTAAAGACCTATCTGACCTTGCCTTCAGGGACCCAATTAACCCCCTGTATCGCTCCAAAAGGTTAGGCATTCTCGTATCGGGCCTATACGAGTCGTTTCCCTTTACCATCGTCACCAACATCGAGTGACGGGAGGCAACATCAATCCTATCTACTTCGTCTCAAATTCTGTCAACACTAGCCCCTGGTAGACAGACCCTCCTCCTCTTGGTGGGATTCCGTTCAACGAATTCCTTATCCATATGGCGCACTAAGGAGGCCCCAATTAAAATAGTTTCCCCCTCGTTCACATCCCTATCCAACTGGGCGAAAGGTTTCGAAACCTCGATAGGGGGGTGTGTGTGATTCCTACCACCTAACGTACGTGGCCTAGCTCCACCCTTAAATACTCTAAATCCCTCCCCGTCTACGAATCTCGGACCAACCTTAACCCTTTCCTCAACTCTATCTAACCTTCCCGATAAGCTAGCTAACTATACTAGAAACTAGGTTTCTAACTTCACCCTTCAACGTTAGTATATGTTTGGCCTTCGTCAACTGTAAGCCTACCCTGCCCTCATCAAGCGTTGCAAGTCTTTCCGTTATCTCGCGTACACTACGTTTTAAATCAACTATCTCTTCGCTTAACTCGCAAAAGAAACAAACCGATCTCTCGGTAATCGCCATAGGACTGCCGTTGTAATCTTTAAAATCAGTATACCACCGATTAACTCCACACCCAGAACACGAAGCTTTCTGCGATAGCATCGCGCAAGTTAAGGTAGTTAACGTTTATAACCATCACAAGTTTAAATTAAATTAAGCCGGTACGTTATGAAAACTTCTAAATCGCAAAAAACCACTAATATTCAGTTACTTAACTATAACAATGTGAATATAAACGCAAGTATATAAAATTCAGAACTTTCCAACAGTAAATTTATCGGCAATATCCAAAAGTAGAAAAAATATCAGAGCCCAGGGAATGCGTCCGCTCAGTAAGGAGTCTGGCTGATGAAAATATATATTAACAATGCAGTGAATAAAAAATGGTCTTGTAAAAACTAAAAAAAAAAAACCCTTCGGACATGGTGACAGTGTTCATGGTATTGGCAAGCCTGTCATCCTGAACGAACAGAGCCGTTGGTAGCCATTATTGCGCCCTCAGCAAATTCCAAATTGAATCATTTATTTATTAATTTATTTACATTTAATATTGAACATAGATTCAGATATTATTTTGTGTTATAACAAAGACAGCAAAAACCTGATATATACAGTATAAATACATATATAGGCGGTTTATGAATGAAAAACAATGTTTTGATGCGTATTAAAAGCCAGACTCTGTACTGAACGGACGCATTTCCTGAGCTCTGATATTGCTTCTACTTTTCCATATTGTTAACAACTTTACTTTTGGAAAGTTTTGAATTTTATATACTTGCGTTTATATTCACATTGTTATAGTTAATAATTGAATATTAGTTGTTTTTAGCGATTTAGAAGTTTTCATACCGTGCCGGCTTCATTTAACTTATACTTGTGGCGTTGAACGACGTTAGTAATTTGGAGGGTGAGGTGCATAACATAGTTTCTAGTTTAGGTAGCTTTATCGGGAAGGTTGGATAGAGTTGAGGAAGGGGTAAAGGTTGGTCCGAGATTAGTAGATGGGAGGGATTTAGAGAAGTTAAGGGTGGAGCTAGGCCGCGTACGTTAGGTGATAGGAATCTCCCCTTATCGAGGGTTCGAACGTTTTCGCCCATTTGGAAAGGGACGTGAATGAGGGGGAAACTATTTTAATTGGGGGACTCTTTAGTGCGCCATATGGACACAGAGTTCGTTGAACGGCATCCAACCAAGAGGAGGAGGGTCTGTCTCCCAGGGGCCAGGGTTGACATAGTTAGAGACGAAGTAGATAGGGTTGACGTTGCCTCCCGTCACTCATGTTGGTGACGATGGTAGGGGGGCAACGACTCGTATAGGTCCGATACGAAAGTGCCTGACCTTTTGGAGATACAGGGTGTTAATTAGGTCCCTAAAGGCGAGGTCAGATGGGTCTTTAGTTCTAGGTATTACCCCTAGGCACGGTTTGGGTCTTAGGATTACGTCTTAAACGATTTTTTTATACTAAATTAGAAGAGATTTGTGGTGAGGAAAATGTACCCTTCGTAAAGCTGTGGTCAGAACTCGGTGATCCTAGCCTTTTTATAAAAGATGGGGTGCATTTTAATGAAATAGGTAATGCTAGGCTGGGTAGGTTAATTGACGAAAACGTAGGAAAGCTGTATAGGTCGAAGCCGCCTTTAAACGATGTGGGTCCGAGGAACGCTGGCCCGACGTGAGAAATAGTTTAAAATGCCGGCCCGTGGTAAAAAATAACGACGTCTTTTATTGTAACGCGCCTAGTATTAGAAATAAAGTAAGCGAATTTAAGGCGATAATTTATTCCGGGAACTACGATATAGTTGCTATCACCGAAACGTGGTTAAATACCGTGACTCGGGACTTGTTGGGGGAACTTGATATACCGGGTTTTAAACTCTACTAATTATTATAGGTTACATAGGATTGGTGGCGGCGTTCTGCTGTACATTCGTAATTCCCTTAGGGCTATCGAGGTTAAGATAGATTTTCTGGCAGCAATTAATGCGATATGCGTTGAAGTTAGGGCGCGTAGTATTAGCTTTAATTTTGTTGTTTATAGACCTCCCGTTCAACCCCTCAATACCGATACTGGATTTTACTCATTTCTTGGAAACTTTATTGACAATCGGAATAATATAATTGTCGGAGACTTTAACTGCCCTAATGTTAATTATGATACTTTTACTGGTAATGAGGAGGGTTTGAGATTGATCGAGTTTATGGAAGATAACTTTTTACGACAGATGGTTACCGAACCAACGCGCGGTGACAATATTTTAGATTTGGTGATGACGAACGGCGAAAATATAGTCGAAGGTTTAGAAGTAGGCGAGAGTTTATGATGTAGTGATCATCAAATTCTTAGGTTTAAGGTATTGATAGAAAACACTAAGGATAGTAACGTAATAGAAGTCCCTGATTTTCGTAGGGCCAATTTTGATAGTTTTGCGGATAGGATGAGAGTAGTGGACTGGGATAACTTATTTATGGGTAATGACAAATTTGCATTGGGAGGCGTTTAAAGAAAGTTATGAATATTGAAAGGGAGTTTATTCCTCGTTGGCCCAAGCGCGCTAGAAATCATGGGAGGCCCAAGTGGTGGACTTAACAGGGTGGATAGCAGCCTGGAAAACCTGAAAAACGCCTGGAATTTGATTGAGAGCCTGGAAAAAGTTGACAGTTGCACAAATAGGACATGTCAAAAATGAAGTAAAAGTCAGTTGCATTCTGAGTCCCATGTATTTTCCAAAATCTATTATTGAAATGTTTTATTTATTTTGAATTTTACCCTTAGAATCAGGCCTTAATTCAGTGTATATGTATTAAAATTTACAGAATATCCTGCAGGGGATTGAAACAGTGTTCTTTTAAGGGAAAATGAACATTCCCCCAGTCTCGTGTTCTGTTCTGGCTGGTAAAATATATGCTAGCAATAATATGACAAGTCGGCGTGATACTTTTGTTTACAAAATATTAATTATTCTTTTCTCTTTTCAGAATATTTATGATTAGTAAAATACTATAAGTAATGTCATTTAAATCTAAGTGTAAATTCAAGTCATCATTGTTGGTAGAGGATTCTCCTTACAAAGACTGGATTGCCAAAACTCGATATGAGAATGACGCCCACTGCAATCTCTGTAATAAAACTTTTAATTTGAGCACTATGGGTGAAGCTTCAGTTAAAAACCATCAAAAATCTGCAAAGCATATTGCTACTGTTAAGGAAAAACACAAATCTTCAGGAATTATCCGAATGTTTTCTCACACGTTCACAGTTTCACAACACCCAGCACAGTCAAGTGAGATACAGAGTGAAAATAACGCTCCTGTTCCTTCACCAGCAATGTCACAAGGTGGATCAGGGCAAAGTCTTCAAAGGTATGTTTTGCATGATTCAGTGACGGAAGCTGAAATACTGTGGTGCATGCACGTTGTGATGACTCACTCGTCCTCTCGGTGTGGAGGTAGTGGAGCAGCTTTGTTCAGCAGGATGTTCAAAGATAGTGATATAGCTCAAAAATTTACAGCATCGAAGGACAAAATTAGATACATGATAAATTATGGCTTGTCACCATACTTCCAAGATAATTGAAAAAAGCAATCAAACAACGTGATTTCTTTGTTGTACTATTTGATGAGGTCCTTAACAAGATTGCCCAGAAAGGGCAAATGGATTTACATGTTCGTTTCTTTGATGGCACAAAGATTCAAACTAGATATCTCACATCTGTATTCCTTGGACGTGCTCGTTCTGAAGACATCCTGGAAGCCTTCAACTTGGGAATGAAAGACCTGGACATGCACAAAGTTCCTCAAATCAGTATGGATGGACCTAACGTGAACCATAAGTTTCTGCGTCTATTGAAGGACTCCCGTTCAGAAGATGTGCCTTCATTAATAGACTGTGGGACGTGCTCACTCCATATCGTGTGTGGTAGTCTCAAAGATGCAGACCAGAAGTGTGACTTACAAGTAGGCAAATACCTAATGTCAACGTATGTCTTCAAGGATTCGCCTATGCGAAGAGCTCTGCTTCTCACACACAACCAAGTGTCAGAGTCAGATTTTCCACTAAAGTTTTGTGCAACTCGCTAGGCGGAGAATGGTAGAGTCGCAGCTAGAGGATTGAAGTTAATTCCTAAAATAAAAAGGTTTGTTGAAGGAGTTACCCGGATGAAGGAGGAGTCCATAAGTCAGTACTAGAAACAACTGAAAAACTTTGTGCAAGATAGTCTTCTACCTGCTAAAGTAGTCTTTTTTCATAGTGTATCTAATGTACTGGAGGAGTTTCTAGTAGCATATCAGACTGATGCACCTATCTATGATGCCTTTTCTTTATGAAGATCTTGGCGCAATGATCCAACAGCTGATCGAGAAAGTAGTGGAAGAGAGCATCACTCAAGGCAAATCATTTTACCAGTTGACTCAGCTTAACTTTTCTGATGAGTCGATCCTCAAATCTGCTAATAATATCCAGTTAGGGTTTGCAGTCAAAGACGAAATTAAAAAATGTAGATCTGTTATTACAAACAATGACCTCATCACATTCAGAAAACAATGTCGGCTGTTCTACATCACAGTTATTAAGAAACTAATTGAAAAATGTCCTATGAAGTACAATATGGTAAAGGGAGCATCTTGCCTAAACCCGAATGTTATGAAGAGCAGCAGTTTGTGTAAATCCATGGTCGATATGGCTTTATCATGCTTTGTGTCAAACAACAACATTTCTGGAACTGAAGCTGACAAGGTAAGGAGTAGATATATTAAAATGTGCAGTGATGTAGACCAGTCCCAACCTGGGGTCCCCGGACCCCTAGGGTCCGCGAAGGTAGTACTGGGGGTCCGTGAGCTTTCAATATTTCGAGAGGCTCCAATGGAAATCGTACATTTACCCACGATAAGGGCGCTTAGGCTAAAATTTCGTTTCCTTACTCTTGGCTGGAATTATTAATACTTTTTTAATACGCTTTATTTTAATTGCATACTCTCTTATATGTCCTTTATTTGATAGTGAAAAATGGGAAAACGAGTTAATTATTAGTTAATAAAAACAGTTTATTTGGTAGACGGAATCTTTCAAAAACATGGGGTCCGTGGGAAAAAATAAAAATAAAAGGGGTCCTTTGTGGTGAAAAGATTGGGAACCACTGATGTAGACGTTCAGAATAAGCTCGCAAATTATTCTCGCAAGACTCGTCTAGATTCTTTCTTATTGAATATCCTAAAGGAAAAGGAAGAATCACTAGAACTCGTGAGGTTTGTTACTAGGATACTTTGCTTTTCACATGGACAAGCCAGCGTTGAACGTGCATTCAACGTAAACAAGATGATGATGATGATCGAAAATCAGGAGAGCTCTCTTATTGCACAGCGAGTGGTACATGATGCAATCTGTAGTCAAGATGATCCTCTGAACGACTCATAATTCCCAAGGGTCTTATCCTCGAAGCTCATAATTCTCACAGACGATACAAAGAGAACTTGGAAGATATGAAACGATTAAACAAGAAACAAAATGATGACGCCCAGAAAAAACGAAAAGCCCCTAGCCTTTTGAGAGAAAAAGATCAATTAAAAAACTGAACTGACCACTCAGCAGAGATGTCACGAGTGTTAGAAGAAATTGAAGATCTGAAGATGATGATAAAGTGAATGATATTTACAGGTGAAACGAAGTCATAGTTGCTAAAAGACACTATATGGAAGTAATCAATGTTTTCTTGATAAGAAAGTTTGCTTTTGTTTTTAGAATCTTGAATATATTGATTTGTTTTGTTGAACCTATTTCTCTATGAATTTTCAATAAATATTTGTTAAAAAAACGATTAGCCAATCCCCATCCAGACAAAGAAATACGATAATATATTATAATATGAAAGATGTGAATGTATATATTAGACAAGTAATATATTCTAACTCTAGGTAATGTTATGGTATACATAGATCTTAACAATAATGTTTCAATGGTTCACTAATATTTAATTTGTTGAATTGAAAGTGTTATGATTGTTATTGTATTTCTTTGTTTATTCAGCTATTGGTGCGGGCAATTAAAAAAATTCTTCTTTATTTGGTATGTATATCACTATCATCATCCTATAAATGTATTTTTCGTTGCCTGGAAAACCTGGAAAATGCCTGGAAATTCATATCCCCAACCTGCTATCCACCATGGACTAGGGAAATAGGCGAGTTCATAAGCGAGCGTAACAGAGCGTATAGACTTAAGCGCAATGGCACGGTAGCCAACTTTAATAGATAATTATATCCAACTTAGACGTCAGGTTAAAAGATCAGTCAGGAATGCTAAGCGTAATTTAGATACTTATAGCTGCGGATAGTAAACATAATCCAAAATTTTTTTTTGAATACGTCAATAATCGTAAGCCGATAAAAGATAACATAGGCCCTCTAGTGGATGTTAACGGCCCTTTGGCTTCTGACGCTCAGGCGATGGCGGGTATTTTCAATAACTTTTTTGCGACAGTTTTTACGGTAGAAGACGTAAATAATGTCCTCGACGTGGCCAATATCGTTCCATTTAGTAGCGAGATTATTTTGGATGAAATAACTGTTCACGAGGGTGAGATTGCGCATTATATCGATAGGCTAAAAGTTAGCAAGGCTCCAGGCCCTGACGCTTTTTATCCCAGACATTTGAAAGATTTGAAAGACGTTATCGTAGGCCCCTTAACGAAGATTTTTAATCACTCACTCGAAACGGGGATTATTCCTGAAGACTTCAAATTAGCTAACGTCACGCCTATTTTTAAAAAAGGCGACCGCACAGTACTAGCAATTATAGGCCCATTAGTTTAACGTCAATTGTCGGTAAACATTTGGAATCCGAGGTTAGGGATCGTATCATCGATCACTTAGAAAGTCGAGATTTGATTAAATAGTCAGCATGGGTTTCGACGCCATAGATCTTGTTTAACTAATTTGTTAGAATTTTATAACGAAATAGTGCGCGAATACGATAGGCATAGAGTGGCAGACGTTATTTATTTAGATTTTAAAAAGGCGTTCGATACAGTTCCGCATAGAAGATTAATTGCGAAGGTTAAAGCGCACGGTATACGCGGTCAGGTAGCTAACTGGTTAGAGGTATGGCTTCGTGCTAGGAGACAGAGGGTCGTTGTTAATGGTAGTGAATGGTGGTGGTTGGATGTAGGTAGCGGTGTCCCACAGGGTTCAGTGTTAGGCCCATTGTTATTCGTAATTTACATTAACGACGTAGATGTTGGCTTGACTAGTAACGTCAAAATTCGCGGACGATACTAAAATAGGCGGTAAGGTTGTTAACGAGGACGATAGAAATAGGCTCCAAGACGATGTAAATAGGATTATGGAGTGGACGGATAAGTGGCAGATGCCATTTAACGTAGGCAAATGTAAAGTTTTGCATATAGGTTCTCGTAACAATAATTACACGTACACGATGGATGATAGCGAGCGTTGACGAGGAAGTAGATTTAGGGGTACGCCTATCTAAGGATTTAAAAGTTAGGAACCAGTGCCTGGAGTCTTGCGCAAAAGCTAATAGAATGTTAGGCTTCATAGCGCGTAATTTCGAATTTAAATCGAAGGATATTATATTGCCCCTTTACAAGTCCCTAGTCAGGCCTCATTTAGAATATGCCGTTCAGTTTTGGTGCCCGTATTTGCGTGAGGATATTGATAGGTTAGAAAGGGTTCAGCGTCGTGCCACGAAACTAATTCCGTCATTGCGCAACAAGCCTTATGGAGATAGGATTAAAGTGTTAGACTTGCATTCACTCGAAACTAGGAGATTAAGAGGGGAGCTTATTGAAGTTTTCAAAATCGTTTATAGCATCAATAACGTAAATTTTACAAACTGTTCACTTTCGTAATAGCAATACTCGTAATAACGGATTTAAGTTGCCGTGGCAGACGTTTCTTTACTAATATCGCTAAAAACTTCTTTACCCTTAAAGTAATTGATAAATGGAATGATCTTCCTGCGCCTGTCGTGAACTCTACCAGCGTTAATGTGTTTAAAAACCGTCTAGATAGGCATTTTAAAAATATTAACGTTTAAAATTAAAAAAAAAAAATTAGCAACAGCAGCTCTGGTGGTGGTGGTGGTCGAGGATGAGTCTGTTGACGATTAATGCCAGCTTGTAACATGCGAACGTGTGATACCAGCAATAAAATTATTAAAAAAAAAATTAGACTAACACAAACGTAGATGTAGCTCGTAGTGTAAACTAACCCACGTTTTGTTTAACTTTACCTACTTTTTTTTTTTCTTATCCTCTCTTTACTTGCATGTCTGTAGTTTGTATGGTATGACAGTGAGTTAAGACTGTGTTTGCATGGTTTGTAAGTGTTCTTATTTTACTTCTTTTCATCTTTCACCACTTTCCTATTCTCGTCGACTATTTTTCCGACTTGTCGGCAGTGGCCGGCGAATGATGATGAGTCTTTTTTCTCTTTTTCTGAATGAATGTTAACCCACGAGTGATAGGTGTTGCTACTTACTTGACCCCTTATTTTCTTCTCTTAACCCCCTACTCTTTCCTTTCTCTCGGGCTAACCTTAGAGTGGATCTTAGGGTCTTTGTTAGCCTTAGCTTCTGTAGATCTGTAGAACATTAACAGATTGATGGGTATCTGTAGGTTTCATACGTCACTACTTAGAATATCTTCCAATTGGCGAATGGACAACTGAATGGATACTACTGGTATGACATTGTTATATCCGGAGCAAATGCTATTTCTAGATCAGCAACACTGATGATATAGTAATAAACTGTCACTGAGAGAAATATTATTTAGAAACGAAGAATGTTTTTTATTGAGGCAGTATCGTAAATGCATAGAGTTATTTTATATTAATAAGCTCCATGTTACAACTTAAATGTTGGAACACTGCAGCTGTGACTCTTGGCGGTCTCTCACCTCAAAGGAGAGAATTACGGAAAATAAAACTATTAGTGATTCACATCAATAAACATCGAGCCATTTAAACGATGATATTTGACAATTTTCCAAAGGTGTTACACATTCATAATTACCATTGTATTTCAGATATATTTTATACATGAACACAACAAATTTAATATCTTGTCCAGCCAACGTTGTTGTGTATCACTTCCTACAGTCGATGTGGTACAGAAGCAACATAATTATATACCAGCTGTTGATTCCTCCTCAGCACCTCCCACTCACTGTGTGTGTTGTAAAAGCTGGTCCATTGTTAGTTCCTCCGCTGGTTCTCACACATTTACAATATTGGCCCATATATTCTCGATGGGATTCATATCACAACCCCTACTTGGCCAATCCAGAAGGTCCATATTTCTTTGCTCAGAGAACCAGCGTGTGACGATCCGTGCTGTGTAAATTGGGGCCTGTCTTGCATAAAAATAATTCGCTCAGGAAATGGCAGAGCAAATGCACGGATAAAAGGAAGCATAACCTCTTCGAAAATGTCTACAGTATATACTGGTGTGCAGTAAACCTCCCTTCTATTTTGGTGAGCTCCCCCTACACCATACAGATGAATCCATTCCCACAAGTTACAGATGACATGACCGCTACGTGCCTCATAGATATGCTCTTAAGTACCGTGTGACCACAAAAATTGTCCCTGTTTTTAATCGCTTATTACTCAGTCATTATTGCAGCTTCACAAATGAAATAAAAAGCATTCGAAAGAGAACATTTTAAAGTTTTAATTTATTCTACATGTGTTCAAAGTGACGTCCCTGGACATTCTTACATTTCACACAACGGAAAAGGAAGTTATTTATTACATTTTCCAAAACGCTGCATTCAATGGACTGTACACTAGGGCGGCTCGTTTTTACACTTTTTTCGATATTTGATTGGGGGTAGTGCGGAAAAGTTGCGATTTGGAGAGAAAATAGTGTGTAAAATTTTTTTGATCTACGTCAATACCTTCCGGTGGCAGCGAGTCCTTAAAAATCGAAAAATAGGTCTAAAAACATAAAAATACGATATTTGAAAAAAATATTCATAATTATATTTGTGAGTATTTTTGAACGGGGTAGATTGGAAAATGGTTTTAAAGACTTACAAAATAAACAATACAAATTTCAGCACAATCTGTTAATAACTTCCGGTGGCGTCTTAGCCGTTAAAATATCCAAAATATTGATTTAAAGCAAGTTTTAACAAGATGTTATACAAATGTTAATTCCGGTATATTTCTGTGCGAACAACCCTGAGAACACTATTATAGGCTTGAATAAATTAATAGCAGTCATTGAACAATGAACATTATATAAAATGCACACCGTGCACTGCACACTGCTACATCCCCGTTCCTACCCTATATAAGCTGGGAAAGGAAGCGACGTTGTCAGTTGTTGTGTGTCACGTGTGGCGAGAGGTTGTGTTATAACTTGTTCATCAACCGTGGTATATCACCATTTACCCGCAGTTAGTTGGTAAATATCGTAAATAGATTTATAATGTCTGAAAAGAAACCTTCAAAAGTAACCAGAACGTTAGCAAAATGCCATAGCATCGGTCAACCAGCAGATTTTGTTAATAATGTTCTACCTACTTATGGAGATGTGCTAAGAGCTTATCTCTGGCACCGGAACAACAGAAAAACGACAGGCCAAGATCCTCCATTCCAGATTATTGCCAATGACATCATTTCCAAACTTCAAGAGATATGGCTCACAGCTTCAATCCCAACTTTATCAAGGAAAAGAATACATGATATGCTCAAAAACTATCATAATAAGTACAAGACCTTACTTAAAACAGGTAAACTAAAAAGGAATTCTGAAAGTTACAAAAGTAAATTGAAGTCATTTCAGGAACATTCGGAACAACTATTTGATATTGCTTCTTGTAAATGTGGTAATTGGAATTCTTGTTTTTGCTGTAAAGAAAAAAAAAGTGCCCCCAAATGAAAGAACATTTTTAGAAGATCAGCGTACAATGTTCTCAGGGTTGTTTGCACAGAAATATACCGGAATTAACATTTGTATAACATCTTGTTAAAACTTGCTTTAAATCAATATTTTGGATATTTTAACGGCTAAGACGCCACCGGAAGTTAACAATAGATTGTGCTGAAATTTTTATTGTTTATTTTGTAAGTCTTTAAAACCATTTTCCAATCTACCCCGTTCAAAAATACTCACAAATATAATTATGAATATTTTTTTCAAATATCGTATTTTTGTGTGTTTTTAGACCTATTTTTCGATTTTTAAGGACTCGCTGCCACCGGAAGGTATTGACGTAGATCAAAAAAATTTTACACACTTTATTTTCTCTCCAAATCGCAACTTTTCCGCACTACCCCCAATCAAATATCGAAAAAAGTGTAAAAACGAGCCGCCCTACTGTACACTCTCTACCACCGCTTGCTTTAATTCTTCGATAGAGGATGGCTCTTGCCTGAATACTTTGTCCTTGACAAATCCCCAGAGAAAAAAGTCCATAGGTGATAGATCGGGAGATCTTGCGGGCCAGGGAAACTGCGAGCGATGAGAAATGAATCTTTGTTCAAAAAATCTTATTAAACATTCCAGTGATTGCCTAGTTGTGTGGGCTGTTTGTTGCTCCGTCTTGCTGAAACCACTTGTTACTGCAGTTTTCTTGTTCAAAAACAGTGTTCAGCATTTCTACATATCTTTCTGAAGTTACTGAAAGCGGTCTCCTTGTCTCTGGGTCCTCAAAAAAGTAAGGACCATAAACCTTGCTGCTACTCAAACCACACCAGACAGTAACTTTTGGTGAATGCAGAGGTTTCTCCAAGTGTATATTTGGCTTGTTTTGTGACCAACACCGGTAATTCTGTCTGTTGATGAACCCATTGAGATAGATGTGGCATTCATCACTGAATATTATGTCACTTAATCTTATCTGGTTTTGTTCAATTATTGTTTCAATGCGTTCACAAAACATCAAACGACGCTGGTAGTCTTGTTCGCTAAGCTGTTGCAAACACATAATTTTTTGAATGACTTCATTCTCAAATCCAACGTGATTATTTTCCGAATGCTCTCCCGTTTGATTCCTGTCACAGCTGATAGTCGTCTCACAGATTTCTTGTTGTCCGTTTCAAGCTGATTTGCGACTGAATCAATGTTTTCAGCGGTTCGTACACCTTTGCTGCGCCCAGAGTTGCCTTTATGCATGTTCTTGATTGAGCCGTGATGTTTCCATTTTGCGAAAATCCTGCGAATCGTTTTAGGATCTATGGTCCTTTGCTGACCGTATTGTCGTCTGAAAGACCGTTGGGTGGCAACTACCGAGCCATGTTTGATCATCTCTTCTGCGATGAAAACACGTTGCATGCCCGACAAATAACCCATGATTGTGGTGGATAAATCTGTCATTTTTTTATAAGTACTGATTTCGTATCCAGGATATCGAAAAAATTAAATAAAACTTTTAAATATTCTTTTTCGAAAGCTTTTTATTTCATTTGTGAAGCTGCAATAATGACTGAGTAATAAGCGATTAAAAACAGGGACAATTTTTGTGGTCACACGACAAATAACCCATGATTGTGGTGGATAAATCTGTCATTTTTTTATAAGTACTGATTTCGTATCCAGGATATCGAAAAAATTAAATAAAACTTTAAAATGTTCTCTTTCGAATGCTTTTTATTTCATTTGTGAAGCTGCAATAATGACTGAGTAATAAGCGATTAAAAACAGGGACAATTTTTGTGGTCACACGGTATATCGGGTATTATTCCTCCTCCAACAATGAAGACGGCCATGGGATGTGGAGGAAAAGGTATTTTCGTCGGTAAATATCACTCGGCTCCAAAAGTAAAGTCCTTTGTCAACATGTTGCTGAGCAAATCGAAGCCTATTTTCTCGATGTTGCTGATTTAACTTCTTGATAGCCGGGGTCCGATGGTGTAACCCAGCTTTTTGTAGCCGCCGCCTTACTGTTATCAGTCGAGGTTTCCCCGTTCTGCAGTGATCTCGTAGATTCCCTTCCTCTTGCCACCTCTTCAACCATATATAAACAGTGTTCCTAGAAATTCCAAGTTCTCCTGCAATTTGAGTTGGAGACAGCCCGCTCTCCTTCATGCCGATGATTCTTCTCCTTTCAGCAATTTTCTGGTGATAATAATCCATTCTGCAGAGTAGTTGCTTCGATGCGATTCAGGAATAGTGAGAGCTTATTCTCAGTTACCATACTTGTTGACACCTCTGTCATGACGTTGTGGTGTCACGTGATATGAAAAGTCAGGTGGGATTGTTGGAATGCGGAAACAGTTTGGAAAATGGTCATTAAGCTGCTACACCAGCGGTCCCCCAACTTTTTTTTTTGATTACCCCTTTTGGTTAATTACCAAATGGAAATTACCTCCCTGCAAAAAGCACAGGAAACTTAATTTCACTGAGCAGAGAATAATTATTCAAATTTTATAAACATAATATTTGTATATTTCTATATATACAGTCTCTTATGTATAAGTTAAACACACATGATATTGGTCAAAGAATGGCTACAACATTACATACGAAGCAAGCAAAACGCGTCACCACCAACTACTAGTTTAGTGCGAGGAATGCAACTGTTTCTGCTGAACCTAACGCCTGAATTCTGGGTTAAGTTTCGCTCAAGGCGTAGCGTAAATCGTCTTCAATGTGCAGCCCATTTCGCAGTTTGTTCTTTATGACCTCCATTGCTGAAAAGCCTGCCTCACAACGATAACTTGTCGCGAAAAGCACCAGCACTTTCTTTGCCTCTTCAGCAAGCAAAGGAATCCATTTTTGCCCAAAATGTCTCGATTTTTTTCTCTGCAAACACAAACTTCAGATTAAGATTTTGCCGGATTTTCAGAAATTTTACTTTCAGTTCAGGTGAGTCACTACTATTCAGGGCGTAATACGTGAATGACCTTTATTTTTAGATAGCATGGTTGCGTATTAAATATGCTTTTCTACCACATTGACTGCAGGAAGTCACAGACAACATGGTGGCTGAACAAGATATTAAATGTGTTGTGTTCATGAGTGAAATATCTCTCAAATACAATGGTAATTATGAATATGTATACCTTTGGAAAATTGTCAAATATCATCGTTTAAATGGCTCTATGTTTATTGATATGAATCACTGTAATAGTTTTATTTTCTGTAATTCTCTCCTTTGAGGTGAGAGACCGCCAAGAGTCACAGCTGCAGTGTTTCAACATTTAAGTTGTAACATGGAACTTATTAATATAAAACAACTCTCTGCGTTTATGATGATGCCTCAATCAATAAAAATATTCTTCGTTTCTAAATAATATTTCTCTCAGTGACTGTTTATTACTATATCAGTGTTGCTGATCTAGAAATAGCATTTGCTCCTGATATAACTATGCCATACCAGTAGTATCTATTCAGCTGTCGTCCATTTGCCAATTGGTAATGTTATAATATTAAAATTTAATATGCATCAAAACATTTTTTTAATTCATAAACCGCCTATATATGTATTTATATATCCCTTTGCTTTGTCCGGAGCGATAGGGCGCGTCCCTCTGTGGCGAATGTGGGAATACACCTTTCTTCGGTGTAAGGGCTTTCTCTGCCCTCGTGGACCATTGGGCCCGTTTGGGGACCCGGCTGATCTCCTGCTTTTTCTTTCTTTCTCCTTTAACCCATTCTTCCTGGCTTCTCCCTGTTTTTTTGGCGTTGTTCTTTGGACCTTGATTTTGACCCTTTCCTTGGCCCTTGGGTGTGGGAGGTGGTTGCCCTGCACCCTTGTCGCTTTCCAACCAAACCCAAACCCTAACCCTGTCCCTGCCACTTTTCACCGCGCGTTGGATGAGAGTGGCCGCCTTTCAGGCACAGGGACTGGGTGCGGGTGTATCTCCCCTGCGTGACATCTATCGGCGGTGGGACCAAGTGTGCCCACACTTCGCCTTTCCTTGTTGGAGTCGGTGGTGGCTGGATGCGCGCGGGGGATGAAGTTCTTTTTTGTTTTGCTATGGACACTTCTCCCCCTCGGCTTACGACTACTGCTTCTCATTCCCGGACTACTCCTTCTCTCAACACTCGGGTGGTGGGCAACCAGGCCCTCGAGTCCTTTACCACTGGAAGACCGCAACCTAATGGGGTTGACCCCCCTGTGGAAGCGGAACGCTTGCTCTCTCCTTTTCCGTTGCCGACCCCAGTCCGTCGTGAGAGTAAAACTGGGGACCTTGAGTTCCTCAGGTATAGGACCTATGTCCCTATCGGGGAACGACGGGTTCTCCCCCTCAGCATAGATTTCGAAGCAATTTACGAAGAGGTCCGGGGCTCAGGAGATCCCCCATCCCCCACCGATGTGGGAGGTGTTCTTTTTGGTCACGTGATTGACCAGTGCACTACGTCGATTAGCTGATCATTCCATTTCTAGGGCTAGGAGTCGGGGGGAATCTTCTCCCCTAGCCATTAGCCTATGGATAGGCTGTATTGGGTTCCCGGAGTCAACGGGACGCGATAAGTCTTTCGGGGTACGACAACACGTGACGACCGTACCTTGCACCACGTCGGGTAGCCTATGATTCCATGAATTTGTGTAAGGCTGGGAGTCGGGGGGAAATCTAATCTAATCTTCTCCCCAGAGCCATAGGCCTTATGGATAGGCCTCGTATTGGGTTCCCGGAGTGATGGGATCGCCGATGAGTCTAAACGTGTGCCGGGGACAACCTGGAGAATTTTGCGAATGGAGCTAGTAGCCGCGCAAAGTAGCCTCTGTAGCCGTTCAATTAATTCTCGGTTCACGTCCCCGGGTACCTATCGAAGTTTGACCGTGGCTGAAAGCACCTATGAAATGGTAGATTTCTTTTGGTCAGGTGATTGACGACTGCACTACGTCGATTAGCCGATGATTCCATTTATAGGGCTAGGAGTCGGGGGGAATCTTCTCCCCAAGCCATTAGCCTATGGATAGGCTGTATTGGGTTCCCGGAGTCAAGGGGACCCGATAAGTCTTTCGGGGTACGACAACACGTGACGACCGTACCTTGCACTACGTCGGTTAGCCTATGATTCCATGAATTTGTGTAAGGCTAGGAGTCGGGGGGAAATCTAATCTAATCTTCTCCCCAGAGCCATAGGCCTTATGGATAGGCCTCGTATTGGGTTCCCGGAGTAATGGGATCACCGATGAGTCTAAACGTGTGCCGGGGACAACCTGGAGAATTTTGCGAATGGAGCTAGTAGCCGCGCAAAGTAGCCTCTGTAGCCGTTCAATTAATTCTCGGTTCACGTCCCCGGGTACCTATCGAAGTTTGACCGTGGCTGAAAGCACCTATGAAAAGGTAGGGCCGGGGTGATCCCAGCCCGGCCGCAGACCCCTCTATAAACCACTCGTTGACTTATAAGTAGCGCGTCATAGGGCCTATGACTTCGGCCAAAATTTTCCATCAATCGCGCGCCCAACGCCTCGGCTCGTCGGAGCAACTGTCTCCCCGGTGCCTATGGCAGCCTATAGGGCTAGCGATCGGCAATAAGTAGAAGATGGAAGGTCGCGGATTGGGCTCTGACGGCGCCCAAAATCTTGTGAGATTCAACAGGTACGTAACATCTATGCAAGGGGTGAGATTGTGAGTTTTAGTCCCGCCCTTCTCACAGTATCTACCAGTTGAATTAATTCCCGTAGCAATGTGACGTAGGATGCTGCCTAATCGAAATTCTCACAACTTACCCAATGGGTGTTGTAGACCGTCCCTCGACTACGCCCTTGGACCTACACTCTCTGGAGCAGGGGTCTCGCCCCAGCCTACTTCAGCCACCTTCGGGCAAGTCAAGTTCCACCGAGGACTTGCCCCCACAACCCGGCTTCTTGCTCTCCCCATATGCCCCCCTCACCCGCCGTCAGCCCACCTCCCCACGGAGAGAGCCTCGCGGCGGACGAGGGAGCCGGCATTCACGGCCGTCCTATCGACCGTTGAATATCCCAGTCCATTTCGACTCTACAGCCTCCCTCTCCCTCCCAAGTATCCACAAATCCCTGGTGATTCGGCCTACATCTGGGTCCCTCCCGAACAACTCTGAACGGACGTTCCAGGCGATCCGAACCCACAGCAACTCCAGCCGCTATGACGTACGCCCACAGAGGGATGGCTCCCTCCTCGTAAAATCACGCTCAGCCGCAGAGACGAAAGCCCTACTCTCCGTCACTGAGGTCCTTGGATGCTCGGTGTCCGTTTCCCCACACCCTCGCCTGAACCAGAGTCAGGGCACTATTTACGCCACCCGCCTATTGTCGGTCGCAGTGAACGAGCTCCTGGAGGACCTCGCACCCCAAGGAGTCTCTAAGATCTATCGTTTCACATCCCGACAGGGAGGCACCCCCTCCCCCACCCCACGTCTGCTCCTTACTTTCAATGCACTAATCCCCCCGGCCGCATTGTATGGGGTATGGGAGACCGCGCCTCATGCGAGTTTTCTATCCGCCCATACGTCCCAGACCCGACCCGTTGCTTCAAATGCAATAAATTCGAACACGTTAGCTCCGCTTGTCGACAGCCGCATCAATTATGTGTTCACTGTGGACGACTCGCTCACCCTGACAGGTGCCCCAACACACCCAACTGCTCCAACTGTGAAGGCGCACACCCCTCTTCATCCCGAGAATGCCTTTCCTTCAGGTTCGAGGAGGTCCGAGGTAGCCCTGTTCAAAAATCAACTTTTTCTTATTTTCATAGGTTTCTGTACTTTTTCCCATGCTTTTTGACCTGAAAAGGCCGAAAATCACAACCATTTTGACCTAGGTTGTTGGGAAGCATTGCCGCATGGAGCTTTAAGTTTTCTGCCTTGAAATCGGCCAAAAGCACCAGTTCCGGGGTCCCTTGAATCATGTTTTGCACTATAACTTTTTATCTAAACAAGATAGAGCAACAAAATAGGCACCAAATTAAAGTGTTTTAATCCTCTTTCTAACTTATACAATTATGATAGTCTTGGAACAAGAAATGGCACATTGGTACATACAAAGATTTCAGAAATATCACAAAATTCGTTTTCTCACACTCAAGGCAGACAAGGCGCCTTATTCATGACACAAATTTGAGATTAACATTTTGTCACAAGTCTAATCGATCAAGAAGTGAAAGCATTACATGATGATTAATTTCATAATGACATTTACACAGTCAGTTGTTGAGAGTTTGTTTCTTGAAGCTGTCAAAGCGGCGTCTGTTGAACTCCACAGCTTGAAGGAGATAGTCTATGCATGCTACTCCATTACATACATAACATGGCATGGGCTCGACAGTGGTGTGTGGCTCATCGTCAGGATGACATTTTGGCTTGATATAATTTGATACGATTGATTGAACTGGTAGAGATATTGAAATAAATAATTAGTCCCTTTGCTTGGCATCTGTTGTTATGACACTTGCAAAGTCGCTCATCATCTTGACACCACGTTCAGCAATGTCATTCACCGCTTTCAGATTTTTAACATAGTCCAACGCTTTTCTGTAGTCCTCATTCTGTGGCCAAGACGTGACAGGTTCCAGAAGCCACTCGGATCCAATGTTCAGTGTGTCCAGCAGGAAATGTGATTCTGGGCCCAATGAGATCAACCAGGGTGGTCTTAGCTGTGACTCTCTGGAATAGAGGCTTTCCTGTTCTGAAGCTGTCTGGCTTCTCAGTGGCATGTAACTGGGCAGCAATGTCGTGCTTCAATGTGTCACTCAATCTACTGCTGAACAGGGCAAATGGCACGACTTCCTGCGTCAGGTACCATTTGTGGTTTTCCATCTTATTAAGTACTGCATCAGCAAGCTCTGGGTCAGTTTTCTTGTACTTCAACATGTCCTGGATTAGACTTAGATCATTCACGGGAGCATCTGCAGCAGACATTGACATCATCCATCAGGAGTGTAGAACAGCGCAAGGAAGGTGTTGAGTCTTTCCAGCTTTGATACAGTGTCTTCGTCGTACTCAAGTTGATCTGCAAACATCAGCATTTTCATGGAGTACAGGTTTCTGGCCATCCATCTGGCCTGATGAATGGCGCCTGGTCGACTCCAGTGAATACCTCGAGGAGGCGTTCCTCCAAGAACAATGACTGTCAGTTCAGCCATTTCCCTGTAGTCGGCTCTTGGAAGCCTTTCTGCTGTTAGAATGTCTTGGAGTATTTCTTCACTGTTCTTCTTCTTTCCTTCAGCCATTGCTGTTGATAGCCAGCATCTTTGGGTTTTCCTTGGACAAGTCCGTCCAAACATCCTTCAGATGCTCAAACCAGGGATTATCTGGCCCCTTCACCTTCCCAAACAACTTCTCCTACTAGGATTTCCAGGATGTGATGTCGACAGGCCAGATAAAACACCTTTTTGTTCAGCATTTTGGCAGCTCCTCTGTGAACTCCACTGTTACTGGATGTAGTGTCAAAACAAGGGCAGTAACATTATCCGTAAGTTCCCATGTCTCCAGTAAATCCATTGAAGCCTCAGCCTGAGCTGTGCCAGAAGAATTGTCGATGACAGGTACTCCCAATAACTTTCCTTCAGTGTATGAAGGTGGACCAGACACTAGCACAGCTAAAGTCTCTGAGGTACTTCCAGGTTCACTGCCCAAGACATCTTTGAGCAACTTTCCATCCCAGTGTAAGGCAGCGTACTGTGGGGGGTTTTCACAAAACTTGGACATGTGACTCTGGCTGATATTATACCTGGACAGCATTCTGTTGCGACGTGTTGTTGAGGTTGAGATGACGAAGTTATCCAGATCAGCCCCTCCAGCTTTCAAGGTGGCAGAAACCATGGCAGTAACTTGATTGTCTGATAAACCAAGACGATCAGCTGTATTGCAGATGACATCACATTCCATGACCTTCCTTGGAAACGCCAAAGTCACACTAGTCACAGTGTCTTGATGGTGAGAACATCCAGGACGAGGCTGATGGTAATCCATGTCCTCTGTGTTAGCGTCGTTGTCAGTTGAGTCACCCCAGGTAATGTCATCCACATGAACAACTGCCTCTTGTTCTGCTGCAGCTGTAAAATAGTACAACATGTTAAGACAGTAATTGTTAAGTACATGCTAAATATCGCAATGGAGTAAAACTTAAAACTTTTTGTGACGTTCAAAGTAATTAGTTTTACCTTGTTCTTGTCTATGCTGCAGTCTTTCATTCCTTGCTGCTTGCTGCAGGGATCTTGTCTCAAAAATCTTGTCATGACCAGACATATGACCTTTCCTCTGTCTTTTTCGTTAGAACCTGATATCCTCATCTTTCTTCTCTGGATAAACAGTCTGTTGTTCTGTATTTCCTGGATTGCATCTGGAGCTCCTATATCGAACAGGCTGTCTAATTCCAGCACAAATGCTCCTCTTTTTCCTCCAGGGTTACTTGCTCTTCCTTTGCTTTTCACCAGAGCACGATGTTTCTCATGTAGTTTCATGAAGAGCTTCATTGCGTTGTACTTGGTCATTGTCTTGATCCTAGCCATCTGCCAGAATGGGATGATAGATTCAACTGTTTCATATGCAAGGTCTTGAACCATGGGCCTCCCTGCATTTTCCGGTAAATTCTAAAGATTAAGGAAATACTGGAACGCCTGTCTGTTGGTGGGAAGCTGGGAACCACTGATAAAAGCTGAAGGGTATCCAACCAGGAAAGTTTCAGTGAGAGATCTGGTAGATGGCCCAGTTGACACCTGCCTGTGGACAGTACGTGGAGGTTCTGAGATATCAACTGTGCGCCCACGGAGCTCCCTCAGCTCCTTGCTTAATGCCATTGTGAAGTTGTAACTTGTAGATGGTTTTCTAGATTCTGATTGAGTTTCTGTTGTTTCCTGAAAAATGATAGATAATTATGATTAATTATTATTATATTATTTATTAATTTTATGCTCTTTCATTTGATACCTAATTTGTTGCTCTATCTTGTTTAGATCAAAATTAAAGTGCAAAACATAATTCAAGGGACCCCGGAATTGGCGCTTTGGCCGATTTCAAGGCAGAAAATTTAAAGCTCCATGCGGCAATGCTTCCCAACATCCTAGGTCAAAATAGTTGTGATTTTCGGCTTTTTCAGGTCAAAAAGCATGGGAAAATGTACAGAAACCTATGAAAATAAGAAAAAGTTGATTTTTGAACAGGCCTAGTCCGAGGCCTACAGATGACGGACTTCCTTAGCCCCCGTGAGGCACGCGACAGGGTGCGGAGTCGGGAGGTGAGGCCGGGGGTGTCCTATGCCGCTGCTCTCGGCTCTATC
This sequence comes from Bathynomus jamesi, assembly GCA_023014485.1. Lineage (NCBI taxonomy): Eukaryota > Metazoa > Arthropoda > Malacostraca > Isopoda > Cirolanidae > Bathynomus > Bathynomus jamesi. The sequence continues at coordinate 59,831 of JAJOZX010007387.1, forward strand.
ATCTCGGCACGCCGCCCTGGCCTGCCGCCGAAACCCCCCCCAAGCCACTGCTCCCTGTTCCCCTCAAAGAAAACCCTCGCAGGACCCGACGGTTTCCTGTCCCCCCACCATTCCTCCTCTTCCCGCACCTCACCTGCCACGAATCCCCCAGGTGTCTGGGACCAGGACACCCAGGTCCCATCCACCTCAAACCCCGCCTTCCCAGTACCCCCTGCACCACGTCTACTATGTCCATCTCTCCCCATCGCAGAAGTCCCACCACTCTACCCCCACAGACTCTGACAATAGTGGCTGAGATCCACGACCCGCCCCGGACAACGGGACCCAGTCCGAACAATACCCTCCCCCCCCCGAGGATCCGGTGGATGCGGCCCTGGCGCAGCTGCACGGTGTGACCGAGGGAAGCTCGGCCGCGCCCACGCCCACGAGTCTTATGGATCTGCCCTTGCCTCCTGGTGCCATTTTCTCCACCCCTCCACGAGACTACTCTGATTCACCTCCTTCCACCCCCATCGTACCTACTCCCCCAACATCCCCGGCCCCCTCCTTGTCAACTACCCTGTGTACGCCCTCCCTCCCTCCCACCCGCCCGGTCCTTTTGGTACCCCTTATCACCACCTCGAGTCCGCCATGAGACCCCGGACAGGCGGGGTAGCGCCACTTTTGGGGCTACCGTGCCCCCTCCTGGTCCGACCATAGAAGCCCGTCACAGTACATCCGACCCTCTCAGCCCACGATGTTCCTCTGCCTGCCGTGATCCACGCCTCCGGTCTCGCTCGGCCGACTCGATCCCGCCACCTCCGCGGGGTTCGACAGGCCGACCGATTCCTTCCCTGGTGAACGGTAGATAGCCAGCCATGCTCCCGACCAAGCCTTCAATTTCGCGAACTCCGGATCTCCCTTCATACTCCAACCTCCTAGCACCTACACCTTTACCCATCCCCTTCATCAACTAATGGATCCCCCGAAAACCACAATAGTCCACTGGAACTGTCGAGGAATATTCGCAAATTATGAAGGCCTTACCTCCCTGCTTGCACTCCGTCCGGTGTGTGTGTGTCTCCAGGAGCTAATCCTGGGGTCCAGGCCCATGCCGTGCCCTACTGGTTACTTTTGCACCGCCCCGCCTCCTACCTGCACTCGAAGGGGAGCTGCCATCCTCGTACACCACGCAGTCCCCTTCTACAACCTCTCCATCCGGTCCCCACTACAGGTGACTGCCATCCGGCTCTCCCTGGATAGAGAGTACACCGTCTGCTCCATCTACCTCCCCCCCCCACGCTCAAGTCTCCCGCGACGACCTGGTGGAAGTCGTGGAACAACTCCCTAGGCCCTTCCTACTGCTGGGCGATTTCAATAGTCGCCACCCCTTGTGGGGCGACACACGCACCACCTATATGGCCCCAACCCTGATATCCGTCATGACAGAACTCTCCTTCGAGTGCCTCAACAATGGCTCTCCTACTTTTTACCATGCCACCACCTGCACTCCATCCTGTATAGACCTGTCCTTCGTTTCAACTGATGCCCTCCTAGACTTCACGTGGCAAGTCCTCCGAGAGGACCATGGAAGTGACCATCTCCCCATACAACTCACCCTTAATCGACCCGACCGGACTGTTCGGGTACCGGTAAGGTGGGTTACTACCGACGCGAATTGGGCCCGCTTCCGCGACAACACCTATACCACCCTTAAACTGCCCACTTCCCATCCATCGACGAGTGCATCGCTTACTTCGAGTCCGTCGTTCTAGCGGCCGCAAGCACTAGCGTACCACAATCCTCCGTCTACCCCCGCGCCCGACGGTTGCCTTGGTGGACCCCGGAGTGCGCGGAGGCCGTGCGCGCCAAGAAGAAGGCAACTCGGCGCTTCTACCGGACGCGACTCCCCATCCATCGCACGGAGATGCAGCGGGTCAGGGCCATCGCCCGCCGCACAATGAAGACAGCGCGCCGAATCTCTTGGCGTGCCTTTGTGTCCGGCATCACCGCCAACACACCTTCGGCTACCATCTGGAAGAAGGTGCGGGGTGTCGAGAGGCGACATGTCCCCTCCCGACCCCCGGTCCTCCCGACTAACGACGGACTCCTATGTGACCCAAGTCGGTGGCAGACCACCTTGCTTCTACCTTCGCCGCCGTTTCTTCCTCTACAGCCAATTCCGTACCCGCCCCTGACGATAGCCCCTCTCCACCGTCCATAGACAGCACCTACAACCGATTGTTTACCATGCGTGAACTACAGGCGGCACTGGCCTCTCGACGATCCCCTTGTCCCGGTCCGGACGGTATTCCGTACGGCGTGCTCCAGCACATCCACTCTACCTTACAAATTTTCCTGCTGGATCTATACAATCGCATATGGATAGAGGGCGCCTTCCCCTCAAGGTGGAAGGAGGCCCACGTCATCCCTATCCCCAAACCCGGCAAAGATTCCCTGGACCCCACAAACTACAGACCAATCGCCCTGACGTGTTGTGCCTGCAAGATCCTTGAGAAAATGGTTGCCACGCGGTTATCGTTCGTCCTTGAACATAACAATTCCTTCCCGTCTACCCAGTCCGGCTTCAGACAATTCCGCTCCACTACTGATCCCCTCCTGCTTCTCAGCCGAGACATACAGGATGCCTTCGACAATGGACAGTTCGTAGTCAATTTTTTTTTGACATCCAGAAGGCCTATGACACCACCCGTCGAGCAATGATCCTCGGTCAGCTCCGACATCTGGGCCTCGTCGGAGCCATGCCGACCTTCATCAGAGGCTTCCTCTCTTCCCGGACTTTTAAAGTCCGGGTGGGCTCAGTCCTCTCTGACACCTTTGTGCAGGAGGACGGGGTCCCACAGGGAAGCATCCTCAGTGTTCTCTGCTTCTCCGTCGTGATGAACACGGTCTCACAATGCCTTCCACCCACCATCCGCTCTTCCATTTACGCGGATGACCTTGCAATCTACTTCGCAGGGCGAGAACCGTCTGTTGTTCAACGACAGATGCAGCTCGCCATCTACCGGGTGGAAAGGTGGGCGACGTCGGTGGGTTTCCGCCTCTTCATCCCTAAGTCCAAGTGTATGGTCTTCAGTAGAAGAAGACCCACAGCCCTTCCTCTACCCTCTGTCACATTATACGGCAGGCCTCTTGAGGTGGTACCCTCCACGCGTTTTCTGGGCATGACCCTAGACCGACGGCTCACTTGGGTTCCCCATCTCAAGTACCTAAAGCAATCCCTTCGACGCCCCCTCGCTCTCCTGGATCACCTCTCTCGCACCACATGGGGTGCAGATCGACGCTCTCTTCTTCGCCTTTACACTTCCATAGTGCAGTCGAAGCTGGACTATGGTAGTGCAGTTTACGGTTCAGCCTCCACCGCCCGCCTCCGTATCCTGGACCCGGTACTTAATAGAGGCCCCCGCCTCGCCACCGGTGCCTTCCGCTCCTCCCCAGCCTCCAGCCTCCATGTGGAATGCGATCATCTCCCTCTCGCCCTCCGACGGGGTCTTCTCATGAGGACATACCTCCGTGCACAGAGGCTACCTTCGCTTCTGGGCACGGTGGTTTCAGAACTACCACCTCAGGGACGGAGCTGGCACTTCACTGAAGCGGTCCGCTCTTTCCTTGATCTTTTAAACATGCCCGCCCCCTCAGTTATCCCCATTTCATTCAGCATCTACCCCTCTTGGATCCTCACCCCTATCAAGTTTTGCAAAGATCTGTGTACCCTACCGAAGACTACCACGAGCGCCATGATATACAGGTCACTCTTCCGCGAACACGCAACCCAACACCCGGACGCAGTCGCCATTTACACGGATGGTTCCCGCTCGGAAGCCGGTGTGGCCTCCTCAGCGGTGATTCTGTCCCAGCCGCTTTCCCGGGGCGTCGGCCTGCCCCGCGAGGCCTCCGTTTTTTCGGCGGAACTTTTCGCCATTACGGAGTCCCTCGATATTGTGCGCACCCACTCTGCCAGCTCCTTCGTCATTTATTCGGATTCCCAAAGTGCACTCCTCTCCCTGGAAAGATTTAACTCCCCCCACCCGCTCGTCTGTACCATCCAGCAAACCTTCCACTGTCTAACGACCCTCCAACACAAGACAATCGCCTTCTGCTGGGTCCCGGCTCATGTCGGCATCCAGGGTAACGAGGCGGTGGATCGCACAGCAAAGACGGCCTGCTCACTGCCGGCCTCATCCCGACCCCTCCCTTTCTCCGACTTCTTCCCGACTTTCCGTTCCCACTTCCGCTCCATATGGCAGCGGGAATGGACCAGGCCACACAAAATAAACCACACGATCAAGCCACGAATAGGATACTGGGCCTTCTCATTCCACCGGTCCAGCCATAAGGAAGTAATCCTAGCCCGTCTCCGCCTAGGCCACACCCGCATCACCCACGGACACCTTATGGCGAAATCGCCAGCCCCGCTTTGCCCTACCTGCCATACCCCTATCACTCATACACCACCTGGTGGAATGCACAAAGTTGTCTGCTCTTCGTCGCAGGTGTTTCCCTCTCGGCCGAAGATCCCATACCCGACCGGCTACGATCCATACTCGCCGACGGCCCCCACTTTTCAACGGAAGCGATTCTCTTCCTTACTCACTCCCAGCTGCTCCATCGCATTTAAAACCGTACCCCTCCGACCCACTATCCAGCGACTGACCCTTACTCACTCCCCTAGTCTACCACCCCCAACACAGTAACATCACCCACTCACCGCCTCGCCGAGATATGTACCGCTCCTTTTTAGGTACGAATCGGCGGTAAATCAGAGAAAAAAAAAAAAATGTATTTATATACTATAGCCTATATATATATCAGGTTTTTACTCTGTCTTTGTTATAACACAAAGTAATATCTGAATCAATGTTCAATATAAATGTAAATAAATTAATCAACTTGGAATTTGCTCAGGGCGCAATAATGGCTACCTGCGGATCTGTTCGTTCAGATGACAGGCTTGCCAATACCATGAACACTCATCACGTCCGAAGGTTTTTTGTTTTTGTTTTTACAAGACCATTTTTTATTCACTTCATTGTTAATATCCCCTTCTTGAATTTATATTTAATTATTCATTTGTTTCCTTAGTAATACAGTATGTAAACCAGAGTGATGAATGGAAATAATTATGTTCAAAAGACATTTGGCAATGAATCAACCAATCAGCGCTCACTCGCTAAATATTCATTCATAAAATGTTACAACCGTTTGTAGTACACACAACAAATATATGCCAGGTGTCGCTGTTTGTTCTCAAGAGTGTCCTACGAATAATGAGCGAAACTACAATGAAATTATTTGAAGCATAAAATACTATTTGGCAACACTCGAAATAGGCTGAGGCCGGAGACATAAAATACCCCAAACCCACTTTCGGACTCAGTGGGGTATAAGAAAAAGTGTTTTGTTTGATTAAGATGTAATTGTGAGTTAAAGTTAACTATAAACTCCATGATCGAAACGTTAATTTGTAAATTAGCGCTTGCCTTCCCCGTCGTGTTCATTGTTTCAATGAAAATAATCAGAAAACCGATAAATTGTCATTTTCCCACTCCGTTTTGTTAAAGAAAAACCGCAAACTCCGTGTCAGTTGAGAACCGGCCACGCTAACCTGTTTATAAAATACAAGGAAATTACTTTAAAATAAGTATTAAGTGATAATGACGGAGTAAAAAAAGTAAATATAAATTAAAGCATTTTCACGTCAACGGGTATCAAACAAAAATGAAGGAAAATATATATATTTCACCATAATAGTAACAAGGAAAAAAATTATAATAACGATCTTATAATGTTTAGTTGGAACATGAGAAAAATTCCCGTGAAGATCCCGGGACGGAAGGATTAATATACTCCACTCCTTGTCCTCTGACTAAGGCCTATCACAGCTCCTCTCTCAACTCCACCCCTCGCTTCAAACATCTATCTTCAACCGTCTTCCGTTTTTTCTCTGCGCTTTCTTGCCTCCGTCCCGCTCACAGCTTCCCATCATTGATCTCGTTGAATGAGAATATTTTGAGACCTTTTTCCTCTTAAACTTCAAACTAAATAAACTTCAAAACGCTCTATACTAAAATTTTTACTAAATCCTACTTGTATATTATGTAACTAACTTATTTGGCCTATTTAACCATATTAAATCCTATAAAATATATATATAATATATAATATATATATTATTATTTATTATTATTATTTATTTATTAGTACTATTTCTAAACTGAACCGTTTATGAATACATGATTGGACGAAACGGAAGGTGTTGTCACGTGACTCATTCTTTTGCCGAATGGGCTGCACAAGATGACAAATATGAACGCGACGAACCCTGTTCTTGCTTCGTGTCAAAAATCACGTACTCATCTGAGGCCTATTTCCTAACTTTATAATGTATCTGTTAAACCTAATTTATTTTTTTCAGTTAAGTATAATAGATTTTATTATTTTTATATATTAATGAACCCCAATTTTGCAATCCCAACACGAGCGCCTGCAAACATGGGCCCCCTTTAAAAGAGAGCCGAAATAAAGTCTTCGAGGCTCACAATACCTCTTTTTATATGTAAATTTTGAAAATAGTATGTAATGTGTAAAATGCATGTATGTATAGTGAAGAATAGAGGGAGAAATGTGTGTTTGAGAGCGTACTGCTCACAGGGTAGGTGAAACACTGAAAAAGATAAGCTAAAGAGGACAGCAACAGGAGGAGCAGGAGTTTCAGCACTCCGTCTCCTGCCTAACCTCCCCCTCCCGGAGTACTTCCCTAGACGATTGGTGTCTATAATCTCCTCCTCACTGACTGTTCATTTTTAAACCACTGTAAATAATCGCAGTGAACTTTTTATAACAGTTACCCAATGCGCCAGAATCGTAAACCTTAAGATTCAGGCTTAAACTGTAATTTCACCATTGACCCTGAGAAGTTTATCTCCAGTTTTTCCAGTAAGGTGCTAAATGCTGATGAAAAGATAATTTAGACTTGGGTCCTGCTTAAAAATTTGGTGGGGGGGAGCCATAGTGAATTGCACGTGTTTGTTTGTCCGTCAGTCTGTCTGTCACACTTTCGTGTCTGGGCTAAAACTTTTCAACCGCTAAACATAAATTGATGAAACTACACACACACACACACACACACACACACACACACATGGATCATGATGAAATGTGTCATGAGCAGTAGTCAGGTTCTTGCATCAAAGGTAAAGGTCACAAATTGAGGTCAAAAGTCAGATAGAGCTTTTCCGTGTCCAGGCTATAACTTATGAACTGCTCAACCACTCGACCAAGAGTAATGAAACTTCACACACACACACACACACACACGGATCATTGTGAACAGACAATGTATCTTTTTAATTTTAAGTTTTTATAATAATTTCATTTTCGAACTTGAAATTTTATAATTTTGCTATTCTCACAGTCCTTAAGATTCTATAATCGCTAATTTTAAGGTTTTATATTGGTATAAATTTTAATTTTTTATTTAATTTTGTTTTGTTTTTATATTTCTAAAATTTTTTAACTTTCAACACTACAGTCTCACTGTGGATGCACATATAAGGTTCTTACATACGTTCTTGCTCTACTACAACCGCTTTTTTTTATTTTTATTTTATTTATAATTTATATATTTCCCCATATTTTACAAATGTTTTATTCATAACACCGTGTATATATATATATACATACTGGGTGATTACAAATAATCTTCCCGATTTTAAACACTTTATGAAAAAACTAACAAGCTACAGAAAAGCAAAGGTATACAAATAAAGAAGAACTCCTCAAAAAGTTTTATTTACGAGCTATTGAAGTTCAATATGAGCTGCTTTTGTGGCTCGCAGACATCAAAGCGGTATTCTTTTCTCTCCACACATTTTGTAGTATATCATACTGAACTTTTCTAACAGCCTCACGTATCCTTTCTTTCAAATGTTCCAAAGTTGTTGCCATTGGTGGAGCAAAAATTTAATTTTTGACATAAACCCAGAGGAAGAAGTCAAGGGGGCGGGGGTTAGATCGGGCGAACGAGCCGGCCAAGGAATGGGCCCCCCACGCCCGACCCAACGATCAGGCGATTGCTCATTCAGGAATGTTGTAACCTCATTGTAGAAATTGGGTGGTGCACCATCCTGCTGAAACCACCCATCAGCTTTGTCCTCTAGCAGCTGGGGCATTAGCCACAGCTGTAGCATATTGTGGTAAATGATACCGTTAATTGCTTGTTCAGCAAAGAAGAATGGACAGTACACTTTCTCATCGGTAAGAGCGCAAAACACGTTAACTTTTGGGCTCTCTCTGACGTGTTCAATATTAGAAATAAGAAATCCCTGAAATATTCTTTATTTGTATATCTTGCTTTTCGCTGTAGCTTTGTTAGTTTTTTCATAATAAATGTTTAAAATCGGGAAGATCATTTGTAATCACCCGGTATGTCTGTATATGTCCTGTATATTTTCTACTTAACTGTTATTATTTCCATTACCGTATCACCCTAATTTTCACATCATGACCAACACTTTAAATACCCTCAATACTGTAAAGGAAATTAGTGAATCTGAAAACAGTCAACTCCGAATTTTTTCTCGGTAGACAACTTCTTAAACAAGAAATACAACAATGGCAACCTGTCTTTCCGAAACTTAAACATTTTCAGTCTTTCAAATCACTTTGACGAATTGACAGCTAACTTAAAATTATTACAACATAAGCTACCATGTATGTTGGGCTAACAATAGGGGAGGTGTAAGTATATTTGTAAACTCGAACCGCAAGAGTAAAATTATCAAAGCATTGACAAGCGTAAACAGTACCTCAGAAACACGTGTAATTGACATGATTATTCATAAAACACTGTATTCAGTTTCAGGCATTTACCAACCACCAAGTGGTAACGTACCAACTTTTATTATAAATATCGATAGAATTCTAACCTTCAAATTTTATAATGGTAACAATTGTGTTATTGCGGGAGATTTAAATATTTTATCTCGCAAAAGAACATTCCCCACCCCCACAACCACCCCCTTTTCACACTTTTTAAACTCTGCAAAACTGATATTATTACTGAACGGACACAAAAATTACTATAACAGACTTAATGCAATCATTAAAAAGGCAAAGATCATCATTATTGTTCAAAAATTAATGAACAAAAATCCATTGCATTAACGCAAAGAAGGTGAAAACAATCCCTTGTCCTCCCTCACAAGGTGGAAATTCTTAGTGACCCCTGATACATAGCCAATTTATCAAACAACTTTGCAAAATATCGGCTCAAATACTACAGCCCGGATCACAATTACAGACACACACTACTGACAGTACATGCCACAACCAAATCCAAACTCATTTTTCTTTGATCCAATTCCTACCATACGAAATCTCTGTAGCAATAAAAAATCTAAAAAATAAAGATTCTCACATCAATATGATCCCGATAAAAATATACCAATTAGTATCCGATGAAATTGCAACACCACTCAGTAAGCTAATGAATGAATCGGTAACACAAGGCACATTCCCTGACAGTTTAAAGCAGTGGTTCCCAACCTTTTTTTTCGGCTGCGTACCCATCAATGGCTTCGGCAAGTGTCCAGTACTACCCCACTTCTCAAAATTGCTCGAAAGACGGTGTAGCCGCTACACCGTCTTTTGAGAGTACTTTTCCATGTGAAAGTTAGCTCCGAAGCAGGATGCCGCGTACTTGTGGGAACCTTCTCGCTTACTCCTATTTGGGAACCTCTGGTCTAAAGGAATCCAGAGTATGCTCTGTATTGAAGTCGAGAAACCCAAACACTCCATCCAATTATCGCCCCATTTCCGTTATTGCTACCTTCAAGTTAAATATTTGAAAAAATCGTGTACAGTAAACTTGCTAAGTTCTTAATCAAATAGAATATTTTAACTAAGACACAATTTGGGTTTAGAGGTGGACATACAATGATACAACGGATGATGCCATAAACATGCTATTAGAAAATGCGTGTCGGAACTTAAACCTCAAAAACCACACTGCCTCGATCTTCCTCGACTTGTCAAAAGCATTTGATACACTTTCGCATGAAATCTTATTGAATAAACTTCACATACAGTACATGAAATAAGAGGAAATATCCTCGATTAGTTTAAATCATATCTGTCAAATTACCATCAGATTAAAATATAATTTATCCGACAAGGCTACTGGAGTCCCACAAATCTCTATTCTTGGCCTATTACTATTTCTAATTTAGGTCAACCATTTTCATCTCTTAACCACATAAAATTGCGTACAATACACAGATATACCACACTTATTTCTTCCCATCATAACGCAGACTTTCTGATTAATGAAACAAACGAACAGGCAATTAAAAAATGTGTATAAATGGATGTGTGCTAATAAGCTTTTACTGAACCTGACAAAGTCATCTTATAGGATTATTACCACAAAACATAATACAAACCGTCACATAAAAATTAGGAATACGACTCTTGCAAGGGCGAATGAGGTTAAAGTACTTGGTATTAATTTAGACGAAAAACAAAATTTCAAAAGTCATATACAACATAAACGTATCATATCCAAAGTATCAAGATTTCTCTTCGTATTAATTATTTAAACTGAAAAAGACCGTTCCTCAAAACGCACTCCTTACCCTATATTATTCCTTCATCCATCCACATTTATTATATTGCATTACAATATGGGGTAGCTCAGAGAAATGTATAAAACATCCTTTGGAAGTAATTCATAAAAAATGTCTGCGAACTCTCTCGAATAATGACGGCAGACAGAGTCACGCTTCACGATGTTTAAAGAGCTAAATATTTTAAAACTAAATGACTTTTACACATTCAATGTTGCTGTCATTATGTTCAAAGTTACAAATAAAAATCATCATACATCACCCACTCAAAGAGCAATCAGCCCCCATCAAATACACCATCGTTTTAACACCAGACTGCCCAGGGATCTTATTCACAAACCTAACTATACAATGGAAATTGCAGGAAACGCACTCTTTTAAAGGAGCAGATGTATGGAATGCAATTCCCATGCATATCAAGCAGGCTTCATCGCTAAATGTATTTCTCAAATCACTGAAAAAGCACTTCATTAACTCCTACTGATGTATAAGTTCACTACTGCCATTTTTACTATAGTAATCAATTTTGCAATCAACTTTTCAAAATATGTTAAAATCATTAAGCACCTTTAATTTTGTAATCTATTATTTTTTTTTTTTTTTAAGCAGCACTTATTTTCTAGTAAATATACAATAAATCATTTAATTTAAAATTATTTAACATTTTGTAAACTTTATATTGTTTACTATTATTTTTTGTTGTCACTGTTACTATTACTTGCCAGTTTCACTATTTTTATGGAGCTAATACTTTTTACTAAATGTATAATAAAACATTAATTTAAAATTATGTAACATTTTATAAACTTTATATTGTATTTACTATTATTATTTTTTGTTATCACTATTACTATTACTATTGACTTTCACTATTTTTATGTAATAAATAAACTAAATACCAGTAATTTTGCCTAAAAAACCTCCATGCTTTCAAGGGCATATTCAGATGAGAGTATTGTCACTTGTATTCTTTTCTGAATAAAGTTTTGAATCTCTCGAATCATGAGCAAGAATGGTCTCTGCATTAAAGGTCAAGGTCACAAATAGAATTCACGGGTTAAATGGAGGTCCATGCCATAAATTTTGAGCCCCTCTACATTGATGAAATCACACGCGCATGGATCATCACAAAACGATGTGTCGCGAGCAAGAATCAGGTTCTTGCATCACGGGTCAAGGTCACAAATCGAGGAGGGTACATTGATGTAGTTCTGACATATGTTGTTATTTTAGGTCAAAAGTACCTCGTTTCAAAATGTCAAGTATGAAATACAAGATACATAGTAACAAATATGCTCGGATACAATTTCATTTTACTTCGAGATTAATTATTTTCAGCAGTTCTTCAAATATAATTTAGATCCGTCATATCTTTTTGAAAGCCGAGTTAATGTATTCTTGGTCATATCTTTGAGCAAAAACGTCCCTTTTCCTAATGTTTCACCAAAGTTGGATGAATTTCCCCTTCTTAGATATGTAACTAACAAAATAAACCGATTTGTTAAAGTTGTATTGCATAAGTCTTTACCCAATTGGTAACTTTAAAGTTTAAATTCATAATGAATGAGTGAATAATTTTATATTTATATAAAATAAATATAATTTTACAACTTTCGTTTTCGCAATAATTTTAACATAACAAATAAATTGTAAAATTGGAATCCCTCGCCAACCGGAGGTTACGTTCCTGAAAACCCCCGTGGTTGGCAAAACCGCGGTTGGTAAAACTAAAGGCTTATGGGAAATATGGGGTTAGGTTCCACGGCCGTGGTTGACACTCGCTTTTTTCCTTAATTACGCATCCTATTCACTCGGTAAATGTGAGAAATATGTATCTGTACGAACAAAACAACATATATATATATATATATATTATATATATATATATATATATATATATATATAATATATATATATATTAACATGAACATTAACGAACAAAAGAACATTAAATATTAATAGTGAATAAGAATACTTTTATTTACCTTTAATAATGATGGGATGACCTTCACCTCACTATCAACATCAACTCGACGCTTAGAGGCCATAATTACGTAATACTTATAAATGCAAATATAAACGAAATAATAAATGATTGCTACGGTGCGAAACACGAAAAACTGTGGTTAAGCAAAACTGTAGACTGCGGTAGCCAAAACGGTATACAGAAAATTTGCATGAATACTCGAAAACGCGGTTGCAAAACCCGTGGTTGGCAAGGGATTGCTGTATTTATTTCATTAATTTGTCCTTTCAGCTTTTGGCTTTACTGGGCTCTCAGATTAAAGATAAAACATTACTTCAAAGGTATTTGTGATTAATAATATATAAATCATGAAAAAGACGTAATAATTAATTTCAGATACATAAACGAACGGATAGTTGGAAATTAGACAATGAATTTAAATCATTGTGACGTCATTAAAGTCATTGTGAATATATTTATTTATATTTATTTATATTTATAAATTTATTTACGAAATAAACATTACAACATTACAGTTTATGTTGCGATAATACAAATAATACTGTCAATTGAACTATATTTTACATAATTTGGCCCCCAATTTTTAGGCTTTACTGGCCTCTCAAATTAATTAAAGAATAAAAGTTTCTCCCCAGAGTGTTGCGAGAAGTGCGCGACCAGGTGGCTCCCCACCTGGCTACAGTCTTCAACAAATCGTTGGAGATGGGCCAGGTGCCTGGTGACTGGAGGGAAGCCAACGTGACCCCTATCTTTAAGAAAGGGGATCACGAAAGTCCAGGGAACTATCGTCCCATTAGTCTCACCTCAGTTTGTAGGTAAATTATTAGAAGGGATAAAGGCTGATAGGATCGTTGACCATTTGGATTCCTACAAGCTGCTTGGGGACTCCCAACATGGGTTTAGACGGCATAGGTCGTGTCTCACCAACTTGCTCGAGTTTTTCCACGTCATGTTGAGTGAGTACGATAAGAGTAAGGCGATTGATATACTTTATCTCGACTTCCAGAAAGCCTTTGATAAGGTACCTCACCGCCGGCTAATGGCGAAAGTGCGCGCGCTGGGTATCGGTGGGGAAATAGGTAGGTGGATTGAAAACTGGCTGAGGAATAGGCGGCAGAGGGTGGTAATTAAAGGGGCTAGTTCGGGTTGGGCCTCGGTCACTAGTGGGGTTCCTCAGGGTTCCGTTTTGGGGCCACTGTTGTTTATCATTTACATAAATGATATCGACGGTGGCATCATCAGTCGGATCGCCAAATTCGCTGATGACACCAAGCTTGGGGCCAATGTTGGGACGCCCGAAGCGATCGAGGAACTGCGTGCGGACCTAGGTAGGATAGGAGAGTGGTCCGAAAAATGGCAAATGCCGTTTAACTTGGGTAAATGCAAAGTGATGCACATTGGCTACGCCAATCCCAAGTCGGACTACTCGATGTTGGGTAGTAATATCGAGGTGACTGATTTAGAAAAGGACTTGGGTGTGCTAATTAGCAGCGACCTGAAGTTTACGAAACAGTGTGTAGAGGTGGGAAAGAAAGCCCAGAAACTATTGGGTTATATCAGGAGGCAATTTCAGTTTCGGAACAAGGAGATTGTGCTCTCACTGTACAATTCCCTTGTTCGGCCGCACCTGGAGTATGCTGTGCAGTTCTGGTCGCCCACCCTCAGGAAAGATATTGAGAGGCTGGAGCGAGTGCAGGCGAGGGCCACAAAGTTAATCCCTTCCGTTAGGCATATGGGCTACAATCGACGGTTACGCGCCTGAACTTGTTTTCGCTTGAAACTCGGAGGCTGCGCGGTCAACTGATCGAGGTTTTCAAGCTCTTACGCCGGTTCAACGATGTCGATTTTAGAAGTATGTTTAGTTTAAATGATAACCCAACTCGTATCAATGGTTGGAAGTTGGATTTGAAAAGGTTTAGGACTAGTGTGTGTGGGAATTACTTTACGTATAAGATCTGTGACACATGGAACAGGTTACCTTCGGAAGTTGTGAACAGTTCCTTTGTGGATCAGTTCAAGAAAGATTAGACGAAATCTTGCACACTCAGGAAAGATATTGAGAGGCTGGAGCGAGTGCAGGCGAGGGCCACAAAGTTAATCCCTTCCGTTAGGCATATGGGCTACAATCGACGGTTACGCGCCCTGAACTTGTTTTCGCTTGAAACTCGGAGGCTGCGCGGTCAACTGATCGAGGTTTTCAAGCTCTTACGCCGGTTCAACGATGTCGATTTTAGAAGTATGTTTAGTTTAAATGATAACCCAACTCGTAACAATGGTTGGAAGTTGGATTTGAAAAGGTTTAGGACTAGTGTGTGTGGGAATTACTTTACGTATAAGATCTGTGACACATGGAACAGGTTACCTTCGGAAGTTGTGAACAGTTCCTTTGTGGATCAGTTCAAGAAAAGATTAGACGAAATCTTGCACACTATTTGAGTGTGTAAAGACATTCAGGACCTCAGTCTGCGGAAATTTCTTTTCCTATAAAATAGTTAATATCTGGAACCAACTTCCCTCAGAGGTTGTTTCCAGTCAAAGTGTAAATGTGTTTAAAAATAGGCTAGACAAAGTACTGAATACTCTCATAGTTTAAGACTAAAACATAAGAAAACTCTGCAGGAGATCGCTTGCACGGTGTCTCTGTGAGCAACTAAATATAGAGCTATTATATATTCTCCACTTTCCTGTAAAATTTCCTTGCCTACTTTTCAGGGTCAAGGTATTTTCTTCAACCTTTTTCCGTACCTGCCTCTGGCAGGGAGGGAGCGGAGGGTGGGGAGAGAGCCTTCTACTTTTCTATCCAGTTTTCTACTACTGCTAGGATAGTTGAAAGAAAAATAAACTTTTACAAAATTTTCCCTGGCATCCGTTGCCATTGGTACCTCCTCGGTATGGGCCGCAAGGCCTTTTGAGGTACTTCTTTTCCTTGTAACTCTCTCTCTCTCTCTATATATATATATATATATATATACACACACAGGGTGGGCCGTAAGTTTCCATACATAGGAAAATAAACATTTTTTTATGGACAACCATTTTTATTTATATAATATGCTCTACATGGTTGCCATTGTTTTGAAAACACATTTCAATACGTGTTCCCCACTGTTGATGAACACGCATTAGCACAGTTGACGTTATGCTTGTAATGGCGTTGGTGATACGTTTCCTTTAGATGATTTATGTCTCGTATCTTTTCCTGATACACCATGGCCTTCAAGTGCCCCCAAAGATAGAAATCAAGGGGGGTGAGATCTGGGGATCTGGGAGGCCACTCCACTACAGGACCACGCCGACCAATCCAAGCATCCGGAAACTGCTGCTGATCCAAATACCGACGCACGTGAAGACCATAATGAGGTGGAGCTCCATCTTGCTGGAAGTAAACTGGGAAGTTACCTTCCTCGTTTAGCAGGGATGGGAAAATCTCCTCTTGCAACATGTTAAGATACCTTTCGGCATTAAGATTTCCACTGACAAAAATTGGTCCAATAATTCTGTCACCCCATATCCCGGCCCACACCATCACTTTACCGGCACCTTGCATCTTCGTCGGACTCAGCCAGTTAGGGTTAGCATTACTCCAATAACGTATGTTTTGGCGATTAACCTCTCCAGTGACGTAAAAATTTGCTTCATCAGTAAACAAGATCTTACGTCAAACGCATATCTTAGGGTATCTGAAACATAAAAACAAACGTTTAATTTTTCCTATGTATGGAAACTTACGGCCCACCCTGTATATTATATATATTATATATATATATATATATATATATATATATTCTCCGCCTGTGGCCACCTTGTCGTGGTGGGGCTTAATCCCCGGGAGAGCCACCCATGCCGGACAGGCTACTGGGGAGACCGGGCTAAGAGCCACTAAAGTCTTTGGCTCCCAGTACGGGACTCCAGTGCTGTCCTCCGGAGGTGACGCCCTTACGGCGTCACTGTGTTCAGTGGTTGGGTGTCCTTGCCGATTGGATTGGGGGGCTGGGGTCTTTGCGCCGTTTGGGGCAAACTTTAGCATCACGGGGCCCCGAAATTAAATCGACGGTGTGTCCCCTGGGGACGAGGTACCCCGCCCCCTGCGGTCTGCGCTCGGCCTCCCTTTCTCACCGGTAGGCAGTTTCTCGCGTCCCCTGGGTCCGTGTTCTATAACATTAATAACATATGGAAACCATTACTTCTTGTCCTAGAACTCGGGTGGTGGGCAACCAGGCCCCCGATTCCTCTACCACTGGAAGTGGAAGACCACGTCTTGAGGTCGCCCCTCCTCTTGCACCGGAACACCACGTCTTGAGGTCGCCTCTCCTCTGGCACCGGAACACCACGTCTTGATGTTGCCCCTCCTCTGGCACCGGAACACTTGCATTCTCCTCTGGCACCGGAACACCACGTCTTGAGGTCGCCCTCCTCTGGCACCGGAACACCACGTCTTGAGGTCGCCCCTCCTCTGGCACCGGAACACCACGTCTTGAGGTCGCCCCTCCTCTGGCACCGGAACACTTGCACTCTCCTCTTCCGTTACGACGCCAGCCTGTACCTTGAACATGTTGGACATACACCTCTGGAGCAGGGGTCTCGCCCCAGCCCACCTCAGCCGCCTTCGGGCAAGTCAAGTTACACCCAAGACTTGCCTCCAAAACCCGGCTTCTTGCTCTCCCCGTATGCCTCCCTCACCGCCGTCGGCCCGCCTCCCCACGGAGAGAGCCCCGGTGCGGACGGGGAAGTCGGGGTTCACATCCGTCCTATCGACCGTTGGATATTTCAGTCCACCTCGACTCTACAGTCTCCCTATCCCCCTTCCAAGTATCCACAAATTCCTAGTGATCCGGCCTACCTCAGGGTCCCTTCCGACCAGCTCTGAACGGACGTTTCAGGCGGGTGATTACAAATGATCTTCCCGATTTTAAACACTTTGTTATGAAAAAACTAACAAAGCTACAGCGAAAAGTAAGGTATACAAATAAAGAAAAACTCAAAAAGTTTTATTTACAAGCTATTGAAGTTCAATATGAGCTCCTTTTGTGGCTCTTTTTAAGGTTACAACATTCCTGAATGAGCAACTGCCTGATCGTTGGATCGGGCGTGGGTGGCCCATTCCTTGGCCGGCTCGTTCGCCCGATCTACCCCCCCCCCTTTGACTTCTTCTGGGGCTATGTAAAAAATGAAGTTTTTGTTCCACCAATGGCAACAACTTTGGAACATTTGAAGTAAAGGATACGTGAGGCTGTTAGAAAAGTTCAGTATGATATGCTACAAAATGTATGGAGGGAAAGAGAATACCGCTTTGATGTCTGCAGAACCACAAAAGGAGTTCATATTGAACTTCAATAGCTCGTAAATAAAACTTTGAGTTCTTCTTTATTTGTATATCTTGCTTTTCGCTGTAGCTTTGTTAGTTTCAGTAGATTCATAGCGGTAAACCCCTAAATTTACTTTATTTATGAGGTGTATGTAATTTTAAATTTTTATTGGAGCAACCCCCGTATAGTGTAATAGAATGAAATTACCACCCTGTTATAAAATCATTAAATTCTTGGCAAAACGAATTGCTTTGTAAATGCATTTTTTTTAATTGAATAACCTTCATTGATAAAATACAATTTTCACAATTTTTATTTTTGTTTTAACGTAAATAATTGTGAAATTGAATTATTTATTTAATTTGGCCTTTTAGCTTTAAGCTTTCCTGGCCTCTTAATTAAAAATAAAACTGATACTTATTATTAATTAATTAATTAATTAATATGTAAATCATGAATAAGAATTATTAATCAGAGTATATATTATTATTATTATTATAATAAATAATTATTATATATGTAAAAGAAATAGAAAGTCATTATTGAAGGTATGATACCAACACTGTACAAAGAAATCAGTATTAGACACGAGAGATGAATAACAACAAATAATGTACATTTAATCCTGGGCTTTTATTAGTATTCCATTATTAATCGAGATTTCAACTTGGTTTTAAACGAATTTACATTCACGATATTTTTTGTATCAACATTTAAATCATTCCATAGTTTCGATCCAATGAAAATGGGTAGTTTTTGAAATGAAGACAATCTAACTTGCTTGATCTATTTCTGGTCTGATATGAATGGATTTCTTGATGAGTTACGAAATATTTATTTAGCCATTAGTTCATAATTTTGTTCTTACACTCTTAAATAAAAATAAAATGTGCCAATTTGATTACATCTTTGAGCTTTAGTAGTTTTAGCTCTTCAAATAATGCACTGGGAATGATCATGGAAATCGGCATATGATGATAACCTCATTGCTCGTTTTAGGATGACAAAGATACTCTTTAAAACGTTGTGAGCGGAGTTTTCCCAAACAAGGGTGCAGTACGTTATGTAAGGAAGAACAAGAGTATAATACAGAGTTAATAAAACCGATTTAGGGACTACATTTCAAAGTTTAAACATTATAGCAACACTCCTTGAAATCTTTTTTAAGATAATTTACCTGGTCATTTCACTGCAAATTCTTGTCAAAAATTACACCAAGAAGTTTTGTTACAGTACACTCCTTCACAGCGATTTCATCAACATTTAGTTCATCAAGATACACATTTCGTTTATTAGTAAAAATCACGAAATTTGTTTTACTGGTATTTAGGAAGAGTTTATCGGTGGTCAACCATTTCATTACATTGATAAATTCTGATTTAAATATATTCTTAGCTGAATTAACATCTTCGCAAGAAAAAGAGACAGTTGTATCATCTACGAGTATAAACTCTATGAAGTTAAGTATATAAGTTGAACGTGGAAGATCAATTATTTATATATAATAAAAATAACAGGACCCAGAACTGAGCCTGTGGCACACCACGTTTGACAAGCGCTTTAACTGAGCAAACCTTATTTACTGATACAAATGCGTATCTACTGTAAAGCCGTAACAATATAATTTAAGTAGAATATTATGGTCTATTACATCAAACGCCTTACTCAAATCTATAAATACTGATATCATTATTTCTTTGTTCTCTTTAGCCATATTTGCATTTTCTATAAGATTTAAAATGGACATTTCCGTTGTTTTCGTTGTTTTATTTGGAGATAATAAATTGTCGGATTGTAAATATCCGAATATTCTAATTATCTTGTTTTTAAAGTTGATCATTATCGCATTCCATCTTCGATAGTGTATAACATGGTTTGTATCATGCCGATTGTATTTCAGTGACAGCTCCAAGATGAAAGGAGAAATTCGTCCAAAGTTATAATCCTTTATCAGTTTCTTATTGGCATTGTTAAGCGTTAATGCTAACAAGACATTAGGACA
The DNA here is from genome assembly GCA_023014485.1 of Bathynomus jamesi. Lineage (NCBI taxonomy): Eukaryota > Metazoa > Arthropoda > Malacostraca > Isopoda > Cirolanidae > Bathynomus > Bathynomus jamesi. Next base: position 79,751 of record JAJOZX010007387.1, read on the forward strand.
AGCACTACAAAGTCAAATGCGAACTTCTGTCGCTCTATTTTTTATGTGGGAGGAGGGGCCAAGGGTGAGCGTCCGTAAAAATGGACCCCCCACCCCGTTTTGTAAGAGAGAGAGAGAGAGAGATAGCTGAAATCAAGGTCTTCGAGGCTCTCGATGCCTTTATATATACACGTGTGTGTGTGTGTATATATATATATATTCTGAAAGTAGTGTGTAAAGTGCATGTATGTGTAGTGAAGAATAGAGGGTAGGTGAGACACTGAAAAAGATCGGCTAAAGAGGACAGCGATAGGAGAAACGGGAGTTCCATCACTCCGTCTCCAACCTAACGTCCCCCTCCGGAGTGCTTCCTTGGTCGATTGGTGTCTACAATCTCCTCCTTATTAACTGTTCATTTTTAAGTCACTGTAAATACTGTAATCGCAGTGAATTTTTATAGCAGTTACCCTAGCCACCAGAATCATGGTAGCTAGGGTAACTTACCTCCGATAAATGTTATCTGTTGAGCCTGTTAGGCCAACATGAATTTTGAATTGCGTTAACTCGTAATTTAAAGATTTCAGAGTGAAATAAAAATCTTTGAAATTGGCGTGTTTTTAATTTACAGATAATACTCCTCATTGAAATTTAATATTTAACTTTTTATGAATTTTTTTGTGATTGGTATTTAATTATACGTAATTGGTCAAACATAATTGCATAAATGGAGGAAAGACATCAGTTAATTTTTAATGTTTTGTGACCTTTTAATTTAAGTCTGACTACGAAAACGCGGAACCTGTTAAACCTTTGAGGACGAGTGGGAACAGTATTCGACCCACGTCGGAAGTCCACTACAAGACTTTGGCCCACCCATTTAGGAGCGGTCGAAAGTACGGCCAGTGCTCATCGGATTCGGATTCGGATTCCGGTAGGCCGCACAGGCACAGCACCACAATTTATAACAACAAGGTAACGAGAATCATAATGTTGTTGTTTGTTTGTTTGTGATGTTTCCGTTATTGTGATATCTGTATTTGAAGAGATTAAACTACCCGGCGGGGTAATGAAGAAAGTTACAGATTTACCACCACTGGGTTCCTTTTATTTTTTCAGAGCTACACGACCATGTCTTTTAAACCGGTGAAAAGCCGCCGTACCACAAAGTCCCACAACACTTACGAGAACACAATCCACCGCTACGAGAATATTCACCACTATCACCAAAGAAAACAACAACAACAACAACAACAACAACAACAACAACAACTCTATCAACATCATCATCATCATCATCAACAACATCAACCCAACTACTCCACTTCGAGTCAAAGCTCATCCAGCCTCCCGGTTTGCAACGACTCTTCCTCCGCCAACGGACCCAACCAGGTGGCTCCTCAGAACCCTTGGGGTTCACCCACACATCAACGCATCGCACTCACGCAACGGGCGAAGTCAGTCCACGGGGATCGCGGGTTTAGAAGGGTTTCGGACCTCTCTTCAGACGACTCTGAAGCGGACGGGAGACCCAAGTCACTGGGTTTCGCGGTTGAGGACAACCTGAAGGTGAGTCACTTTTCCCTTTCTCTTTTCAGGGACTTCAATTTGTACTCTTCGCACGGATGGGCGTTACCCCAAGTCGATTTGGAGTTCCCGTAGGTTTTGCGAGTTTACCCTGCTCGAGAAAAAATGTTTGTCGACCAGAATGTTGGTAGTTTTAAAGGCAGTTATAAATTTATGAGTTGACACGTCCGACTAACATAAATTTATACTTTGGTTAAACTTTGGAAGTGGTCACGCTTAGTGAGTTCTTGGCAGTTGAGAATTTCGAACGGAAATGCTTTTAGGGAATTTTCCTTTTTTAATTATCTGAAGTATTAACGTGAAGTCGTTTTTAAAAGGAAAAGATTACTAACTTATGGACAAGGCTTTGAACGTAGTTTTCAAAAGAAGGGATTACCAAATTTTGGAGGAGGCCTTAAACGTAGTTTTAAAACTAATACTCTCTCTTTAATTATGTCACAGCTTGCGTTCGATTACGTTACTTGTGCATATATATAATATATATATATATATATATATATATATAATATATATATATATATATTATATATATATCTATAATATATATATATATATTATATATATATAATATTCCATTTAGTAAGTGTTGTATGATTTGTGTAACCCAGTATATGAAGTCTGTTCCTTATTCGATCTTGCTATAACGTCAGTAATCCCTGACGGTCCCACATTAACGGTAGTTATCTAATCGTATGATAATCAATATTTAAATGATCGTATACTGGAGGCTTCTGCCTTGAAGGAGTTCTGGCCAAGGTCTGTACGTATAGTCGGTTTGAAAATTGTAAAGATCCGCGTGAAAAGGTTATATGGTTCCCGATGTATGTTTTTAGCGTGCATCAGAGGCAGAAAACGAAAATCCTTCAAAATAATTAATTTTAGTATCTTTTAAGTAAGGAGAAGACCTTACACGGTGATGAATACGCTAAGATACTGTTCGTCGATTTAGTAAGGAAATGAACTATACCACCGAAGAGGAATTTCGGAACTGCGTGTTCTATTTGGTTTAATATTTTTTTAAATAATTTCTTAAAAAATGTATTGGACAGAAATAATTGTCCATGTATGTATAATACTAGTTACATTTTACCTATTAACCGGATGTTTTTTCTTTTCTTTTTAACGCTGCTCGCGGCCTTATTTCTTCTGATTCTCGTTGGTCGGCTCTTGGATGACCCAAAATGACTCAATTTATGGTTTTGTACCTCGTTTCTTTCGTGTCCCATCATTTTTCCTTTACCTAAACTACGACTCTTGACTGTTCTTTTTAATTATACGATATTCAAAACTGATTCAAAATTTTTAATATATCATTTACATTCCCGTTAAAATGTGACGATTTTATGTCTTGAATTTTTTATTTTTTTTTGGTCCCTGCTCCCCCCCTTTTTTTTCGTTGCTCAAATTATTTACTTTTTACTGCTTTCATTACTTTTTTTTCTTTTTTGTGTTTATTTTTGTCTACAATCTTTGATTTTGTTTAACAACCTCGATTTTTATATAAAAAAAAAATCGTTCAAATAATTTGTAAATGTTTTCAAATTAAAAAAAACGCGCCAATTATTTTCATAATTTGCGTCCCCCCCCCTTTCCCCCCGCTTAGCCCACCCACTACCCTCTAAGTCCCTCCCATTACGAGCAGCCGCCCACGCCCGACCACCCACCGCCATCCGCCCGCCAAGCGCAAATCTGCATTCAGAAAAAATCAGACAGGTGTCTCAGGTAAGAAGTTTCTCTCGAACACCTTTCTTCCTGTTATTTCGTGGGCACCTGCTTCGAACCTTCGACCTATTAGTTGCAAACCCAGAATTACGGGCTTAATCGTCGTCCAGAATGCATGATCTAATACTACTTGGTTATTTAATGTGTATTACTGGGTGTTAAACCCCTGTGTCCGTGCTTGAACGTATGTGAGAAAGATAGCATCCGAACTGGCTGTGAAACACTATATATATGTATATATACCACCACATTTGTATGAACGTAATTTGACCTAAGGGTGATTCCTAACCTCTCATTTGAAAACGGACGAGGCTTCAACCTAGAGGCGAACCCCTGAACACGATCTTAACCCAGAACAATCGAGAACATAACCAGAACTTTACATAAATTGAACTCATCCGTAAACTGAAGCTTTCATGAACATTATCAAATGAACTTTTCCACGTTCTTATCCATATCTAACTCAGAGGGCGCAGTTGTGCCAATTTTGATTCGTGATCCGTTTGAGTGAACGATCAGTACGAGTGTTCGTTATCAGTGTTGGCCGTTATTTTGTCTACTAAGGTAGAACTACGTTCTCAAGTTGTTTTCATTTAGTTTTGTGAAATGGCATTTGTATCACGGAAGTACGCAGTGCACAGAGAATTGACAGAAGTAAATAGACACCACGATGGTTGTCCTCAAGAACAAATGGCAAAGCTCGTCAATGGAATGCAACAACGTGTCAGCTTTACATATAATGCAAAGGGGAAAGCAACACGATTCTAAATCTATTGATTCAATAAATGTGTTTTTATTCATTCACTTTTATTATCATTAAAAACTATGGAAAAACCAAAGGTGTCTATTTACTTTTGTCAACCCTGTGTATATTGTCACCTTTTTTTTTTTCTGCACTAATTTTAACCCTTTGTCGCTTGTGAGTGTTTCGAGAACGACGAGCATCTCTCGAAAGGAACGTGTTAATCGTTATCAGGGCTTTTAAGTTGAAACCAAATCAATTTACTTTTGAACACAACCCAGATTCAAATATATTTGAACTGTTGTATGCGAAGTTTATGCAGTATACTTTTGCTAAACGTATTATTATTAATATTTATTTATTTTATTTATTTACTTTTTACCTCCCTGTTAGGGAGGTGATATAAAAATTGTCCGTGGGTTGAGTGAAAGTTTGTCAGGGCCATGTATTGTGGTATTGTGTATAGTTAAGTTGTTTGGTGTTTGATATGAAAGCGAGAGAAACATTGGACAGATGGAGAATAAAAACTGAAAGGCTCAATTAAAATGAAGTGCCAACAAAGCATAGAAGAAGAGTAGAGCGGATGATGAACAAATGGGCGTACAGAATGTATGAAATGTTTATAAGGAATACTTTGCCAAGACGGTGTCTGATGTATGTTGTGTACGAAATAGAGTGAAGAGAGAGGCGACTGTTTAGTGCAGTGGTGCACAAACTTTTTTGATGTGAGGGCCAAGCGAAGAAAATAACTAAATGTATTAGCCTACTTACTTTCCATCTAAGTCATAAATTGGGTCACTTTTATATTCTAACTTTTCATTGAATTGAAAAGACCCGTGGGGCCACTGAGAAGACCCGTGGGGGACACATTTGGCCCGCGGGCCAGGGTTTGTGCATCACTGGTTTAGTGGAACGATGGGGGTGGAGAATGAAGTGACGAAAAAGAAGGAAGTCTGGAAACGAAGTTACAAACTCACCCTGGCACTGATGAGAGAAGAAAATTTAAAGAGTTGTAAAAAGACAGCAAGGAGTAGGTTAAAGAAGTAAAAGGAATTAGATCAGTGGTGCACAAACGTTTTTGATGTGAGGGCCAAACCAACCATCTGTTTTATATGTAGGGGCCAGATATATAGATATTCTATTTTTTATAAATATGCATTTTTATAACCAGGGGTAACATTTCAGATTTTTCTTTGGGTAGCTACCCTTTTCATGTGAAAAATGTGAATTGAAAAGACCCGTGGGGGCCACATTTGGCCCGCGGGCCAGGGTTTGTGCATCACTGAATTAGATGAAAGCTTGAAAAAGAACATGAATGAGCAGTATGTAAAGAATAGTTATTCTAGAAAGAAGCGAGAAATGCAAGGTCACTCTGATGGGATGACTGGTGATGTGAAATAATACCCTCTTCACACTGCTTTTGGGACATGAGCAAAAGTTCCAAGAACTCCGTTCTTGAGATTTTTGTTCATTCAGAGAGAGAATCCCATTTGCATCGAGTGTTCACCCTCGTTTTGATAACTTTAGTCGAATTCTTAAGTAAATCATTTATTTATTTATTTTTAACGAAAATTTATAATTACTTTTTGTTGATAAAAAAAAAATACTTTTACTTGGAGCCATTTCATGATGTGGGGAGATTGTTTTACTTTTTACTAAGTGTTACGCAATTTGCTACTCGTATCTTCAATCGAAAACGGAACGAGGAATTCCTCAGAAACTACCAAGAACGACAAATGTGTGTCACACTGTCAAAGGAATCCCGCAACCAAACGGCATTCGGAACGAACTCCACTGAAAATGGATAGCGTGAATGCCCTATAAGAATGGCATTATGGGAGTACAAGATAAGCAAATACGAGAGAGATGTTTGTTCAGGGAAGTGGTAAATGAAATAGTAGGGTGTGTCAATTTTAGGAGCAAAGTGAAATCTTTAGATTTTCAAAGACTACTAGTGACCAAATGATGCATTTTTATGTGCTAAATCGAAATATGGCTTTAAAATCCAGATTTGACCACTCCTAGCTACTTATATTTGAAGTTGAAGTTTACGAAAAATCAGCAATTTTTGCAAGTATTTTTTTTATTGTATATAACTACATTTTACATACATTACATACAATTAAAGACGTTTTGATTGTATTTCAATATTAAAACTTAGAAATATAGATAAGTTTCTTGAACTTTGCCAAGGATGCCATGTCTGCCTTGCTCTTGTTCCTGGACATGAGCCCCCTACTGGCCACTGATGTACGCCTCCCTCCTCTCTCGTGAGTAAACATGTTGTGCTGCTTCAGTTTCATCCTTACACACCTCTCTACTGACTGTGTGTGTATGAGGGCCATGCAGGAACTTCCATTGGTCTATCCAGAAACTCCTTGATTGCAGCAGTGATGAGGGAGCAGGTCAGAGGAGGGTCAGTCACGCCAGAGTTCCGGTCAATAAGCTCCGAGAGGTTGGTGGCATCTGGGTTGATGTCAGGAGTCTTCCTGGGTCTGACACTGCAGTCTCCTACCTGTATGTCCTCATCTCCTTCAACTCTGATTTCCAGTATCCTCTTCACTGCCTCCCTCCTCTCCTCCTCCACCTCACTGCACAGCATGACCTGGCGCACAGCCTCAGTGTGTGCATACCAGGCTGATCTCTTCACTGTAGGCATCACTATTCCTATCACCACCTCCTTCTGACTTCTGAGCAGCTGCAGCTGGTACAGTACATGCCTGGGACCCTCCACCCAGCTGTGATCTAACTTGATGTTGAACCAGTTTGGCATGTAGACTCCCACTGTGAATTCCACAATTATCCTCAGATTCTTCAGGTTCCTACCCTTCAGCCCATGTTTGGAAATCCACAATCTGCAGAACCTTAGAGACGTGGTGACCCACCTACTGTGACAGACTGGCCCAATCTCCAGGAGAGCTAGACTCTGAGGTACCTCTCCCGATTTGATGGCAGTGATGATTCTGTAGCCTATGATTGGTCTGTGCTGAGGTCCTTGACTACCTCCTGACTGAGATGGGGTAGAGGAGGACCAACAGTGATCCTCGTGAAGTTTGGGTTAATCTCCAGCTCAGTGGCAGTGTCTAACATCTTCCCTAGGGGCCCAGACCACTTGTTGCTCAATGTCTTGCCATCCAGTGCAGTCACCAGGTGTCTGAGACTCGGCTCCCCAGTGTGCAAGTCACAGACAATCCACACCAACTTCCTGCTAAGCTTGGCCTCCACATAATGCATTACTCCTCCCTCCCAGCCAATATTCACATTAGTACTGTCACCTCCTATGGCCAAAAGGGTCTGGTCTGCTCCTCTCTTAGCCAGTTCACCAGATGATCAGCAATGACCTCAGCATGACTTTCTCCTTTGCAGCTTCCTCTGGTACAAAATGCCACAAATATTTCCTACCTGATTCATTGCACACTGTGTATTGTTCTTCCTTAATGAGGCCAGGAAACTGCCTGTCACTGCCCTCAGCTTCCATCATCACTTTGGTGTCATCTCTCTTCCATCAAAGAAGATACAGGTGATGCCATTTTCCCTAATCTCTTCATCAAACTTCTTGACCAGCTCCTTACTCAGTCTCTCCTGAGCCCTCCTCACCTTGTTATGGTCAATCACCAGTGCTGTGTCAAACTCTGTGATAAGACCAGCATCAATCCAGGCAGCAGTGGCAATCTCTACAGTCTCTCTCAGCCCAGTGTGATGTCTCAAGGTAGCCAGAGCTATGTTGGTGATATCTTCAGTGTTGTATTTCTTCTTCTTAGCTACAGGCAAGGAAGAATTTGTCGTAGCCTCTGGTATGAAGTCTTCCTCCTCCTCTCTCCTCCATGCCTCCTCCAGTATATCTCCAGTCTCCTCCAACTCCATCTCCAGCAGTGACTCCTCCCTCAACTCCTCTTCTTTCTTGGCTGACTCCTCTGCCTTCCTCCTCCTCTTCTCCTCGGTCTTCCTTCTCTGCAGCACTGCTTCCTGTCTTCTGGTCTCAGGGTGATCAGCTAGACACATCTGGTGTGCCCCCACACTTCCCACCTTTTCTCTCTGACCTTTAATGAAGGCAAGCTCCTGCACTGGTATCTTCTGCTCGCTCCTGCAGCTGCAGTCAATGTGAACCTCACTGTTGCAGACAGGGTTGCACCCAAGCTCACTGCAGCTCCTGATCATACAGTGACAGGTCAGGATGTCCACCAATTTGTCCACTTTCATCATGAACCTATCTTTAACCTCTAGCTTCACATTGCCAATGACACCTTCACTGCCTCATCCCACAGTGCCTTCACTTTAGCCCTGATCCTGACCTCAATGTTGATTACAGGTCCTGTGAATAAAGCGTTGGCCCTTCTCCACTGAGCCAGTAGCCCTGGAACAACGCCGTTGTTAATCAGGTCATTAACTGAGTAATTCCTCCTGTCTTCCTCACTCATCTCTCTCCTCAACAAACCATACCTCAGCAGATCTCTGGCTGTGGGCAGCTCAGCAGGGGGAAGTTCCCTCCCAGTCCCCACCAAATGACTTAGGTGACAACTTGATTTCCTTCGGGTTCTGATTTCTTTCTGACTCATCCTGTGAACCTGTGAACAAAAGAAATGTCATTGAAATTTGGATAGGCCTACTGATTATGATTACATAAAATTAAATTAATTGAAATTCTTAATATCTTCCTATAAGCTCAGATAAAAGGTTGTGTTGTTATAGCTACAAGACTTAATTATTAAAAGTAATGACAATTTCATATATCTATCATATCGAAATATACAGAAAGTTTGGGTCACACATAACATTTCGAATAATTTGAATTACACAATATTTGCATTACGAAGTAATCAAAATTGTCAAAAAGGAGGGAAAACACACGCATTCACAATCAAAACTCCAGCATTTGTGACTATGTGAAACTTAGAAATCATACTGCACACCAAAAATAACCAAAGTTGACCACACATATCAATGGCACATTGATATACGATGTCATATTTAAGTTATATTTCAAACCTTTATGGTCAAATATAAGTAGGTAAATGGCTGTTTTAACCCTTTAAGGACTGAAGTACAAATTGCTAACGTTTCAAATACAAGCATTCATAACTTAACCCTACAAAAAATTCAGGGCTTGAAGGGTTAAACAACACTAAAGATATTTCTAAGTTTGCTCGATAATATGACATCATTTGAGCATTAGTAGTTTTTGAATTGTTGACTTTACTAAATTGACACACCCTAATAAGTAGATCAATAGGAAGTGATTGCGACTTCACTTGGTTTTGATAGTGTATATAAAAGTGTATACCGAGGAGTGGAACACATTTAATTAGAGGAAGATCAACGAGCAGTGCACAAACTGAAGAAGGAAGTTTCTGCAGGAATTGATGGGGGAATGTAGCGAAAGGATTAAGTGTTGAAGTAAGATGATGCTTAATTGGCTGTGGAAGATATGTCAAATAAAGATGTAATTGTATCACCACTGGTTCAGTATTGTGCTACAGTACGATAGGCGGGGGACGTGATTTCAGCATGGCTGTTCAGTGTGTTTGTGGATGAGAGAGAGAGAATATTTAGGGTTTGTTAAAATTAAGAGAGGTGCGAGTACATTGGAAATTGAAAATGGAATGGGGAAAAAAAGGCAAACGAGTGGAAGGAGCAATGAAAGCCTTCGGAAGGGAGAAAAAAGTGTTTGAGTGTAGAAGGCAGCAAGACGTTTACTTGAAGGTGTATTGGTGGCAACACTGGTGTGAAACGGATTGACTGCTCGAGAAATGAGGAAAGTTGGGAAAGGTGTGGAGTGAAAGTCATTGATGATAGGATGAGAGGAGAGTATGCTTCGTTGCCATGGTCATGTGGAGAAAATGAATAATGAAAAGTGTGAAAAGGGTGTATAATACTCGTATATATATATATATATAATGATACACACAGACATGCATGGAACAAGGAACTCTTCTGGGATAATTAAATCCACTATAGTCCGAATAAGTAATGGTAAATGACAAATACCATAGTTTTTCTTTTTCATGATGCTAGCCCGACGTGGGCAATGGGTCACTCGCAAAAGTTCCCATAAATATAGCTTCCCTCACCAGCTATCTGCAAAGCAGACAGGATCCAGCTTTGGGACATGGATCTAGGGTTTAAAGCACCTAGCCCTGCTACATTTAGAACCTCAATATAAGCAAAGTGGACGCTCAATTCTGCCAGTTGAGGTTTAAGTTTTGGTTTTGGCTAAAAATATAATAGTTACCCCTTTTTCTTTGATGCATTCAATCTGACGTGAAGGCAGCGAGTCTTTTGCTTATATTGAGTTCTAAATGTAGCAGGGCTAGGTGCTTTAAACCCTAGATCCATGTCCCAAAGCTGGATCCTGTCTGCTTTGCAGATAGCTGGTGAGGGAAGCTATATTTATGGGACCTCTTTGCGAGTGACCCGTTGCCCACGTCGGGCTAGCATCATGAAAAAGAAAAACTATGGTATTTGTCATTTACCATTACTTATTCGGACTATAGTGGATTTAATTATCCCAGAAGAGTTCCTTGTTCCATGCAGTGTCTGTGTGTATCATAAAAAACTCAGGGACCATTCTGAGTTCATTCCCATATATATATATATATATATATATATATATATATATATATATATATATAGCGTGAAAGGTACCAGTGAATCCCTTAGGTTGGGGGTGGTGCATTATTTTTGGAAGCTTTCCCCCTTTATCCTAGTGTGTGTAATCGATTTGAGGGTCTTCTGTCCCGAGTTCAAGGTCGTACCCACCCAAAGGGGAAAAGAAAAGGATTTTTAGATACTGTAATTATTATTAAATTGTTTATTTGAAGCCCACGCTTTCCAAAACGATGATTTCGCCAAGCGAAGGTCGTACAGAGGTCGTACAGAGGTCAGTTTAATTTTAATTAAAGCTGTCGATTACTTCGTTAGGTTTTTATTAGGACCATTTTTAATATGTTCACGCGTTTTACTTGGCTTACTCTCCACTCCTAAAAGTGTTTGTTGCGTAGCCAATATAAGAGGAATTGTCTTTCATAAAGAGGTGATTGGACTTAAACAATTTTGTGAACAACTTTCCATAAAATAGAACAGAAAGAAAAAATCATTCCGCGAGAGAATATTGATGGAAGGAACAGTTAAAAACTTAAATATAATATATTTAGTCAGAGGGTGCCCGGGAGCTCTGTGGTGGTGGTTACGATGGCTGACTCTGAGCGGTGAGGCTCTGGTTCGCTCCCGCCTGCTAGCTCCTGAGTTACCATATTTTACGCCTCATAAGACGCTACTTTTTTCCTGAAAAACGTCTCCAAAAATCCCTTGAGGGCTCATATGTTATTGTTTTGTTTAATGTTCTTTTAATAAAGTTATGGGAATATATTTTTTGTCAGGCTGATAAAGCTTCGAAATATTTTTTTTCCTAAATATTCTTTGCTAAATATAGGGTGCGTCTTACCACTTGTAGCGTCTTATGAGGCGTAAAATAAGGTAAGTTGAGTTGGTCGCTTACCTTGCTAACATTGCTCGGGCTAAAGGCGACCCTTGGGACGCACTTACTCGCCGACATCGTGGGAAAACGAGCCTCCTGGTTGTTACCCCTTTTTATATTCAGTCAGAGGTAGTAAGTCAACTTAAAGAAGAGATCAGACTATTAAAAAACACGCAGAAAAGGTAAATAATAATAACAACGGTCTAATGAAAGGTCAAAAATACCAAGAAAGAGGAATTAAGGCAATAATGTAAATGTTTTTTTATGGTTGGTTAACTTTTTTCGTTAACGGCGAACGTCGTCGTGTGACGGAAAGGATTTAGAGCTTCATCTGGGATCCGAACCACGGGTCGCTACATCGTATGGACGAAGCGGAGGGTCCCCCATCCAACTACTGAATAGGCCCAACGTCGCTTAACCTCGCTGATTTAACTGGAAGTGGTGGTGTGACGTGGCTACGATGTAGCCCAAATTCAGGCAACTGAAAGTGAAAGTTGTCGGTAAAATTTTAGATTTTAGTTAACTAAGGATTGCGTAAGTAGTAATAATAATAATAATAATCATCATAATAATAATAATAATAATAATATAATAATAATCAAAGGGTATACAGAGGAGGCCTACTGAAATACATGAAAACAAAAATTCGCACAAGAAAAGCCTATTACAACAATAATACAACAACAACAATACAACAATACAACAATACAACAATACAACAATACAACAAAACATCTATTTGACTTTCGCCTTGCGGAATCGCTGCTTATTTGAAAGCCAAAGCCAGAAATAAACATCAATCAAATTTAACGACATAAATGCCCCCCTTCATACTAATAATAATTTTTAATGTATGTAAACACATCATACAATACATCAGATGCATTTAGCTTTGGTTGTTATGACGACATTACATATTTGAATAGAGAATTTTTGAAGTAAATGAGTGACTATTTTGTGTGATTATGACGAATGGTGTACTTTTTTTTGAACGTTACTTTATATGGAATTTCTATACTGAGCATTATGTAATGGGTATTGAAGAAAGTTTTTCGCAGTGTATCTAATTATAACTATTAGTAATTGGCTAACGATCCCGTTTATATTGTTTGTTGTGAATGGAATGACTCATCCATTCATCACTGGAGTCACTGAGTCATCAGAGGAGTCGTTTCGAGTGAGTCAGTCGTTCAAGAGCTACTCAATGTAGTGATTGATGATCCGTGTTGCAAATTGTTTGTTATAATGCGAGCAGCGTGTGTGACTTTATTTCATTGATATTTAGTTAAAATGATCCAAGATTTTTAAGTTTGTTTATGAATTAATTGTTGACTGGGTATTATTATTATTATTATTATTGTTATAAATACAAAGTGCCCATCTTGAGTGCCCAGTGCCGTGGTCAGTCGAGTGTCGACTGTGAGTTCGTTTTGGGTAAAACGTTAAAGTTGGGCAGTGCCCGCTGTCCCTCAGTAACGTGAGGTTGACTTTTATTGGTGTCTCGTCAGACTAAGTTTGTTATGACCTTCAGGAGTTGAGTAACTACTAAATTTATCGGAAGGAGAGATAGTGGACGATTCTTTTCAATCGCTGTTCATAAAAAGTAATTATTTCATACGAGTATATTATAATAATAATAATTACATATATCTAACGAATTATTACGTATCTAACGAATTAGCCTCCTCCTAATTAGTCTTTTATCTTCTGTTATCGTTGAATTGTAAATAGTTATAATTATTATTAGTTATAATATCGGCTTTCAATTAACTTTTTCCGTTGGTTGGAATTACTAATAATTACTGTAATTAATTGTGCTATTTTTTGGAACTACTTACTCGAATAAAGGTAAGGTCAGTAAAAGTTCAAATTACAGCTAGACTCTGAATTGCGTACACAATAATAATGTTTGTTGGTAACGATAGTAGTAATAACTTATTATTGGTTGCTGTTATAATGATTATTGTTGAATCTGGTTTCTGTTATATCGGACGCTTTCGCTTTTCGAGTTTCGACTCGTTGCGCAAAACCCCTTTATCTAATCTTGGTATTAAATGTATTAGGATAATGTCGACCCATGCGCCGGTCTGGTTCGGATTTGAAACGTAATACCCACGCACCTGGAGGCGCACCTCTAGCGCGAGTGATAAGGACGTATTTCTAAGTGCGACTCGTTTGATAAGACTGCGTCTGTCAGTGTTCGAAGCTTTAGATTTTACAGTAAGTAAATTTACGGACCTTAACCCTTTCATACCCAAATTAAGTCGAAAAGTAAAAAAAAAAATTGGGATATAAAAATCGTTTAATTGGACCCAAAATAACTGAAAAATATATTTTACAAAGTTTTATTGTTCATAATTAATAAAATACGAAATGTGTTAAATTTCACACATTGGAACTGGAAGGTCTAAAATTTGCTTCCAAAGTTAACGATGAAAATTTCACACACTGGGCATTAAAGGGTTAAGAATTAGTCTCGGATTGAGAACGAAACGCGAGTGAACACGTAGGTTAAAACTAACAAGGTGTTCATCTTAGGATTATGAAACAAGACCTACCCCTCGTACTGAATGAAGGGGCGAACACGGTGCTTCAGGGAATCTTTGGCAATAAATCGGTGGAGATGAAGGACACCGATCATGGTTTTATTAGCGTGGGAAAATGCCCGATTAGGCCATCGGTCAGTAAGTCGTGAGAGCAGCGCCATGAGGGTTTGGAGAGAAAGGACGAGGGGAGAGAGAGAAGTCGCTTTCTTTTTTGGGTTAAACGTCTCGAAAGGGGAACATTCCTTTACTCAAAGGAATACTTTATTTTCTCAGGCTGGAGTGAGTTGGAGAAAGTGAAAGGGGGTGAAGGCGAGTGAGTGAGGGGAAAACCACTCGGTGTAACGTTTCGTGCACTTTTCCGTTTTAAGTTTATATCCTTTATCGGAAGGAAAGGATTCTAATGATAATAATAATATATTATTATTATTATAGATTCAGTATATGTGTTTATGTTCACTGATTATATTGATTTATGGATTTTAAGAACATTTTTAATGATTATCGTGTGTACAGTTGACGGAATAAATTTGTTGAAGAAAAAATTAAACAAGAGCTAATTAGTAATTTTAACTCGTTCGTCGATTTTTTTTTATTTTCACAGCTGTATATATATATACAGCCGTTCACTTCGCTCCTCATCACGTTCGCTGAATGTTATATATATATACTATTTCATTTAGGAAAAAATAAATTTTATCGATCGAGATTGACTGGAAAGAAATGTGAAATTACACCCTATACCCAGATTGTCTGTTTGCGTCTTGCCATTGGCAGAGCATTCTTTCTCCTTCAGTGCGCATGTAGGAGTACTTGTACCCATAGGGTATAGAGTATACGAGTGCCCGTCTCATTCTTCATGATATATATATATATATATAATATATATATATATATATATATATATATATAGGGTTGCCCATAAGTCCGGTCTCGTACGAAAATTTATTTTGAATTAAATTTACAAAAGTAATACATTAGAACTAAAACAAATGTTCAATTTGACGTCTTGTTTTTGGAAAAAGGAAAAAGACTCCGGAAAAGGCTCCGCCTTCTCCTGAGCGCTGTAACTCAGTTCTATATTAGCCATTGCGTGTTATTCCACCTGCAGCAAAGAAAAGGTATATATATATATATATATATATATATATATATATATATATTACACACACACACACACACAGACACAATGGCATGTATTTACTTGTTAAGAAGTAAACAGTTTAGAGAGTTACCACTTGTTTACTTAATTTTTTTTTTTTTTAGGTCGTCAGTTGTTTGTACAAATTTCTCACAATTCTGTTAATCGCAACTTTATGAAAATGAATAAAAATCGACACACACACACACACACACACACACACACACACACACACATATATATATATTATATATATATGGTGCTCTTGGTGTAATGGTTAGCATATCTCACCGACAATCAGATGATCCCAGGGTTCGATTCCCGGGAGGTGCCTCATTTTTCACTGCTCGTTTTCTTTCCTCCTCTTGTGTGAACACTCTTCTAACAAGCGTCGTTCTTTGCATTGATTATACTGTGTCTCGTTTGCAAACGACACACAGTATAATCAATGCAAAGAACGACGCTTGTTAGAAGAGTGTTCACACAAGAGGAGGAAAGAAAATAGGCACCTCCCGGGAATCGAACCCTGGGTCATCCGATTGCCGGTGAGATATGCTAACCATTACACCAAGAGCACCATGAATCAGAACTCGTAATTCTCCTACGTACGAGCGGAATCGAATGCCTTTGAGGGGGCACCTTCTAATGCCGTATACACACACACATTTTATATATATATAGAAATAATTGTGAGCATTCCTGCAGCGACCCTTACAGGCAAATATTTACAGGTATTCACGCGTTCTCATACCTACACAAGAGTTCCCCCTTTGTTTGACAATATATTTTTATAAAATCTTCGTCAACTTTGGTTTTACTTCCCCTCGAATTGTTCATTTTGACGAAGGTCAAGCTTGTTGCTCCACCTTGGACCTACGGCTTAACGTGAAATCCAAACCACGGCCCACCACGGGTAGTCAGAAATTACTAAGTCTTTGCTCGTACTTGATTTTACGATCTCTCGATCAGCAGCAGCAGCAGCAGCAGCCCAGCGTCTTAACCACTGGGGCCACCCAGGGTACCCATTTATCTACGAGCCTATTTTTTTCTGGAGAGTGAACGGCTGAGTAAGCTGCGCGAAGGCTGCTTTCGCCGGGAATCGAACCCGGGGCCGGTGTATTTGTAGTGAGCGATGCTAACCACTGCAATCCCCAGGTGGCTATATGCGCCTCGGTGTTATAATGGTTAGCATCGCTGACTACGAATCCCCTAGCCCCGGGATCGAGATTCGGTGACGGCAGGCGGCTCGCAGGAAAACCAAACTGTTCATCCTTCCACACAATAAAAAAAAATTGGTTGGTAGATAAATGGGTACCCTGGGTAGTTGTGTTTCCTCCCCAAGGCAGCGCAAGTTTACCTCAATCAATCAGTCACACTCGTAATACCTTAGGCTTGCTCTACACAAACACCACAATATTCGCAATTGCAACCGTCCGTATACAGGCCTCTATTTTGTTTAGAATGTTTTTTATATATTGTACATCTGTAGAGTGAACACGAAAAAAATTTGTATTTGTAAACTCAAACTGAATAGAACTTAAAGAAGACTACGTCGTACGGTAGTACAACCTAAAAAAACAAACAAACAAACAAACCCAGAATAAAATTCGGAAAAACTTTTAATGCCTTACCTTACCTTTCCTTGTTTTGTAGTTAAGATTTTCAATACTTCTCGACGATACTTCTTTATAAACCAGTTAGAGTTTTTCCGTTCCTTATTCCTTCAAGTATCATTGAGTTTTTCCACCACTATTCTTGTTATTACCATTACTGTTATAAACATTATTATTATCCTTGCTATCATTACCACCACTATTATTACTATCAGGGGCGGATTTAGGTTTCCTGGCGCCAAGGGCCATACTGATTTAGCCGCTCTTCGGACACTTACGAGGTTACCATTTAACAATAAATAGTTATTTGATATAAGGGTTTTCAGTAAAATGCAGTCAAATGGTTTAGGCATTTACTCTAACAAAATATATATATAGAGGGACACGAACAAAATATACAAATGGGCAGAAGACAACAACATATCATTTAACACCAAGAAATTTCAGCTCCTGAGATATGGTAGAAAAGAAGAACTTAAACAGTGCATATTATGCTCCAGATAGACAGGAAATTCAGAGAAGCACGAAAGCGATCGATCTCGGGATAATAATGACAGATGATGCGAAATTCGAAACACAAAATAGATAGCGATAAATAAAGCAAAAAGAGTCGCCCGACAGGTACTAAGAACGTTCAAGAGAAGGGACAGGACAGTAATGATTCCCCTGCTGAAAACACTGATTATACCAAAACTTGAATACTGCTCAGTTTTGACGTCCCCATATAAAAAGGAAGAAAATAATAAACTAGAAGAAACGCAAAGGCATTTCACAGCCGAGATTGATGGCTGCAAAGAACTCAACTACTGGGAAAGACTACGTAAACTAAATCTGTACTCCCTGGAAAGAAGAGAGAGGTACACCATAATCTACATATGGAAAATGATCGAAAAACTGGTACCAAACCTAAAACTAAACCCAATTACCATTCAAACAACACTGGAAAATAGGAAAGGCAGAATGTGAAGTGTTCCCAAATTAAAGGCCCGACAAGGGACCCCCTCAACTCTGAAGGAAAATAGCTTGGTTGTCATGGGGCCAAGACTTTTGAACCAGCTTCCAAAGGACCTGAGAAACGTAACGGGGGTCAAAGTTGAAGTCTTCAAGAGAAGACTGGATGCCTAGCTCAGGACAGTACCAGATGAGCCGGGCGTGCCTGGCTATGTACGGTGGAGAGCGCAAGAAAGCAACTCGCTCCTCCACCAAGCCAGACCTAGAGGCGGACCTCCGTGTGAAGAGAGACCAACGCACGAAACAATATAAGGTTCATAAGGTGTATATATATATATAAAACAATCCCTTAAATGTGTGAACAGAAATGCACTGTAGGTTATCTTTACGATCTTTATGTTCAGTTACGAAATCGACCGTTGTAGAATACTCAAAGCAGTTTCCGCCGAGGTTGCTGAGCAGCGAAGGAGTCAATAAGATCTGTAGAGCTAAGAGCTCTCGTGAGTTCCGATTCAGTACGAAAGATAGCTAAAGAGTTGAGACGATTTTCTGACATCACTGACCGTAGGTAGTTCTTTAGTCGTCGCAGTACAGAAAAAGATCTTTCGGCAGAACAGTTGGAAGCCGTCGTACATTGGAAGATCCTGAGCGCAATATCAACATATGGGTAAACTTCTTTTAATTCTTTTGCTTGGATCATCTCACTCATCTCAAGAATGTTCGTAGGAGTTTTCTCCAAATTCAGAAGAAACCCACGGAAATGAAGACACTCATTAACAAATGCTTCCGCCAAGTCATCCTTGTAAAATTCCCAAAGCTTAATAGCATTGGCAGCTATATCTGTCGGATTCAAGGTGGTGACTTTTGTAAAAAATGCAAACCGTGCATGGAGGTTTTCATACACATCTTTGCGACGGTTTAATTCTGACAATAATCTGTCAAGTACCACAGATATGTATTAATGAAGAAGTTCCTCCGTCCATCTAATTCTACCTCGCTTTCGCGAGTTTCGTCGACTCGAAGTTTTCTTTTCTTTTTTCTTTTCATTGTAACTTCATATTCGCGGATAGATGATTTCTTAATTGCTGCTGCTTCATAAAAGTCGAAGTTGTGTCTCGCATCTTTTACATAGAATGTCAATGATGCATACCGTTCTGCTACGACACCAAGATCAATGTTAACTGCTTGTAGCTGTTTACTAGTAGCATTGAACCTTTCCAGAATGTCACCCCCACATTAAAAAAGAATTATAGTTTCAAGGCGTTGCAGTTGATTGAGGTAGCCTGATGCTTCACTGCTTGTGCAAGGCTTTTTCTGATTCATCTTCTTCGATGGACGTAAGTGCCTCTATAACTCTTCCCAGTCTTTATTGAGACTCCTACACGTTTTCTTCACGAGCTGACCATTGAGTGTCTGATAAGCTCTTTAGCGTTACATTTTTAGATTTGTTAAAATGATTTTTTAGTATTTCCCAACGGTGAGTGGAGGCAGTGAAGAACACGTAAAGATTTTGGAGAAGTGCAAAAAAATCAATTGCTTCCTTACAGCAACTTGCTGCACACTGTCCAATCAAATTTAACGAGGGTGCAGAGCAGGATACGTAAACTGCTACTGGGGCGCCTCTTTTATTCTGACTTGCAAGCCGAGAGTAAGTCCCTGACATGTTGGGAACGTTATCATACGATTGTCCTCTGCAGTTTGCAGTGTCGAGATCATGCATTTTTAATATGCTGGAAACTGAGTTGAAAAGCTGTTCTGATTTGTGGCCTACGCTGGGAAGGAATGCCAAAAATCGCTATACGGGATGCCCATCTTCTTACGTATCTCAGAATAACTGAAAGTTCATTGACATGTGATATGTCTGGGGTGGAGTCCACAATAATGGAATAGTACTTCTCACATTTCACTTCCTCAGTTATTTGTTTGGTAACTTTGTCAGCCATTATTTTGATGAATTGCTCACATGTAAAAAAAGACAAGTATGAGGTTATGACCTTTCCCTGGATTTTTGTATTTTGCAATATGTTCCGCCAGAAAAGGGTCAAATTCAGCAATAAGTTCCAAAGCCATTATAAAGTTTCCATTGTGGACAGAACCAAATTTCTCAATGTGGCCCCTAAAAGGTAAACCATGAGATGCCAGTGACCGGACCACTGCAACAACTCGTTGTAAAACATTCCTTCAATACTACTACTACTCATCAATTTGATAGAAAAGTTGTCTGTCAATTCTTCCGAGAGTTGAACTTCTCATTTTCATAGCTAACACGCTTATGTTCAGAGGAATTTTCATGGCTTGTTAATGCTTCACTGCATGCTTCCATCATCAAATCCTTCCTTACCAATTTTAGTAGTTCCACCAAATAACTGACATGGAACACACAAATTGAGCCTGTGCTTTCCGAATACATTAAATTTGTTCTCTTCACCTTCTCATCCGTTGACAAGCTGTGTTTCAAACAAGGTTTTACAAAAATATCTGAATCGTTCACCAAAACGTCTCTTTGATTGAGAAAAGTCCATGTTTTCTAGGGTCCTGATTTATGCCATGCTCTGACACATAATGACGTGTAGCATCATTAACTTCCCATAATGCTGGGTCTTGTCCAATGGAAGTATTGCTGGAGGTAGTTGTGATGCTACCTACATCACAAGACTTAGTATAGGGTAGGCAGGATTCTTGAACTTCTCTACCAGATAATCTAAAATTACTAGGACGTTCATTAACATTTTGATCTTCTTGGAAACTCGTAATCTCGGTACATTCTAATTCTTTTAAAAGAACATTCGTATTTGTTTCAACATTTTTGCTCTTTATATCAGATTTCTTGAAGAAAATATCAATTTTCGCAGTTTTGTCAATGACATCTCGTTGTTTTTCAGCTTTCTCCAGAGCTCTCTTCTCATACTCCGAGCCACTTAGTCTTTTTCTCCCATCACCCATCTGAAAAAACAAATACATCTGAAATTAATTAAAAATATAAATAATATATTTTAAAATAGAAATATATTATTAAAATTAATAAAATATATTATAATTATATATTTAAAAAAATAGCTCAGCCAGGCTGAGTAGGTCTCTAACAGCTAACTACATAAGGCAGTTAAGTTAACATAAGAAATTCAAAATTGTCTTAAAAACTGCCTTCTTCTTACCATGTATAAATACCATGACTGTACTAAACTGAGATAAACACAATCATGTCTTTAAATTTTGAATGTTGTCCAGTTTCAAAGTTCAAAGTTGCAAAATAGAAAAAATATAAATTCAATTTTATAGAGAAAACCTTAAACAAAATAATTGGTCAATTTTTGGCTTGATACTCTGTAAAGTGTAAACAATAAATCTGAAGTAAAATAAAAATAATTAGCTTTAAAATAAAGATATTATTAAAATTAATAAAATATATTAAGGCCAAGGACCAACTTTGAAATGGACTTCGTTCAAACGTAATTAGATTTTTTTTTAAGTGGTACTAACTTTTCTGTTTTTTTTTTTTTTTGCTAAAAAAAAAATACCAGAAATTTTGGATTTTTTCCCTACTTAAAAAGTGCTTTCTTCTTACCTTTCTTGTTGCGACTTTTCCTCCAGAATTTTACTGCCCTCAAAATTTTGTCGTCTCCTAAAATTTGCCGCCCTGGGCCATGGCCCATTTGGCCCATATGTAAATACGCGCCTGATTACTATTTTTAATATTGATAGTTATTATTCTTTTATTAATTCTAGATAGAATACCTTTCTTGATCTCACTCAATTTCGCTTTCAACCGTTTGATTTTTATTTTCTTTCAATTATCCTTTCAGGCATTTTGCCTCTCTCATATATATAATATATATATATATTATATATATATATATTCGCACACACGAGGGCCACTCAATATATTTTGGCTCACCTTTTTTTTTTTTCCAAGTTTCCTTGCAAGTTCCAGAAATATTGTACACAAGTAGTTACACAGCTTTTTTACAAGTTTTTATTTTTCCACATAGTCTCCATCCTTTTCTACGGCTTTCCTCCGCCTCGAAACAAGGGCCTTCATTCTTTGCTGGTAAAAGTCCGCTGGGTTCCGCTGGAGCCACATCTTAACCTCCTCAACAACCTCATCGTCACTCCGAAACTTTCTTCCACGAATAGTATCCTTCATTGGCCCAAACAAATGGAAGTCTGAAGGTGGCCAGATCCGGGCTGTATGGAGGGTGGGGTAACGCAGTCAAGCGCATTTTTGTGATGGCCTCTCTTGTTTGCAAACTGTTGTGTGGTCTTGCGTTATCGTGCAAAAGAAGGACGTCTTCCAGTTTTCTCTCCGGTCGAACTCGCCTTATACGTCTCTGGAGTCTCTGTAGGGTAGCAATATATGCCTCTGAGTTGATTGATTGTCCTTTCTTCATAATGTCCACCAGAATCACCGCTTTCATGTCCCAGAAGATGGTGGCCATAACCTTTCCTGCAGAGGGAGCCATTTTGAACTTTTTCTTGCGTGGGGAGTCTACGTGATGTCACTCCATGGATTGGCGTTTTGTTTCAGGTTCAAAGTGGTGTACTCAAGTCTCATACCCAGTCACAGTTCGTGAAAGGAAGTCATCCCCTTCTGTCTCGTATCGAACCAACGACTCAGAAGCAATTTCTTTTCTTTGGGCTGTGTGATCTTCAGTCAGTTCGCGAGGAACAAACCGTGAACACACTTTTGAGTATCCCAGTTGCTGAATTATCGTATTCACACTTCCTTCACTAATTCCTAGCTCCAGTGATAGCTCCCTGTATGTGACGCGCCTATATGATCGAATGATGCTGTTAGCAAATTGCAGTGTGAGATGTCACAGCTGATGCCGGGCGACTGCTGCGTAGTTCATCATCGAGGCTGGCTCTCCCTCTCTTCGATGATCTCGCACGTTTAGACCAGCGTCCAACTGTGCTTCGATCAACAACAGCATCTCCGTAAACATTTTGTAGACGTTTGTAAATATTTCCAACTGTTTCCTTCTCTGCGGTTAAGAACTCGATAACAGTTATCCGTTTACGACGCACATCACTGTCAGACGCCATTTTCGAAACTGCGTTAACGATCGGTTTTATACAAGGTCGTTTAAAAGGGGTTTCATACAAGGAGGGGGAGGTTCAAACTGGAAAAATCTGGTTATGTGAAGCGCAGAAAGTTCAAACTTACGGCCCAAAAGATATTTCAGCCTCATGGCCTACTATTTACCTAAGAAAAAAGGGTGGGACAAAATATATTGACTGCCCCTAGTAAATAAACACCTTTTAGTTTTTCCATAGTTTTTATTTGATAATGAAAGTAAATAAATAAACAGATTTATCGAATCACTATATTTAGAATCGTATTCCTTTCCCTTTTGCATTATGTAAAGCTGACACACGTTCTGGCGTTCTATTGATCAGCTTTACCATTTCTTCTTGAGGACAGTCATCGTGGTGTCTGTTTACTTTTGTCAGTCCTCTGTATATATATATACGTACGGTGTGTGTGTGTGTGTGTGTGTGAGAGATTAGAGCATATGACCAAGTTTAAAAATGGCAAAAGGAGTTTGTTGTATAATAAAGGAATAAAGCGTCAGAATTATCTCTTTAATGCAAATGCCCTTAAAAGGCGTATCAAAATCACACTCGAACGGTCAAATTAACGAAGTGACGTCATCTGGACCTTTAGTTGCCCTTTGAGAACCAAAAAATTGGCCATTCTCGTTGCTTCTGTCGTATAGTTGATCAAGGATGTTTGTTGTTGTTGTTGTTGTTTAATAAATAAACTGAATTTATTAATTTTGCCGATAAAGCTTCCATGCTTCTGACGGCATATTTAGATTAGAATACTGTGAATATATTAATGCCATATCGCGTATCTAAATTGGACAGAAAAAATACTGAGAAATATTTCAAAACCGTATTTAACTTTTTCTTTTTCTCAATAAAGTTGTTGTTTACAAAATCTTTACGGTTTTCACTCCATCCCAGGAATCTTCATCATTCGGAAGATTGTCCTTTCCCATTCGACCTATTCTCCAGCTCTCTCTCTCTCTCTCTCTCTCTCTCTCTCTCTCTCTCTCTCTCTCTCTCTCTCTCTCTCTCTCTCTCTCAAATTGAAGAGAAGAGAGTTGATTGCCGAGATTTGGCTAGTTTTTTTTCCTGTTTCAATAGATTTAAAAAGAATCTGCTTGTATGATGCGGGATTAGTGCCAATTACCTGGTTTGTTTTTAAATATTTTGAAGGTGATTCGCAGTTTACGTATCGCAGTGTTTTGAGATGCCTATCATTTGCTTATGACGCTGTTTTAACATCAAAGTGCGCGCGCGCACACACACACACACACACACACACACACACACACACACACACACACACACACACGGTGTTCCGAAAGTCCTGCCCATAATGTGTATACATTAGGTTTTGGGGTTGAATTTCGGGGACACATATATATATATATATATATATATATATATATATATATATATACACATACATACATACATATATACACACACTTGGTTTTGTTTTTGCCCGAATTGTTCATTCTGACGAAGGTCAAGCTTGTCACTCCACCTTAGACCTACAGATTAACGTGGAATCCGAACCACGCCCCGACCACGGGCGGTCAGAAATTACAAAGTCCTAGCCCGGATTCAATCTTCCGACCTCCTGATCAGCAGCCCAGCGTTTTAACCACTAAGCTATCCAGGGTACCCATTTATCTACCAACAAATTTTTTTATTTTGTGGAAGGATGACTAGCTGGGTTTTGCTGCCTGCTGGCTGCCGTCACCGGGTCTCAATCCCGGGGCCGATGGATTCGTAATCAGCGATGCTAACCACTACACCACCGAGGAGCTTATATATTATAATATATATATATAAAATTAGCTGTTAACGATATCCAAATCGCGTACTTTGAAAGTTTGTATCAGGAATGCGCGGTAGCGTTAAACCAGACTGAAATACATATTTGTACACACTGAAAATGCTACGTTGAACTCTACAATTATATACCCCCTTTGAGCCTTAATTAAATACATAAACTGAGTACAAATTGCAAAACAACAACGGAATACTAATCAAATACTGGTGTAAGTATTAATATACAGTCGTTTTAGCCATATTCGTAGTCTTGAGAGCTTAACAATTACGCTATTATCCTGTCCCTAATTTAGGAAGAAGGAAATGTCGGTGTACCCGAATCCATATATGGTGTTAGAAAACCTCTGGAAGACTTCTCATTTGCTTGGATAACATGTTTATTATATCACGCCATGATAATACTTTAATATATATATATATATATATATATATATATTATATATATATATATATATATATATATATATATTATATACATATATACAGGGCGTCCCAAAAAAATGTATACACACTTTAACAGCTGATAGCTCAATTGATGTTTCTTTCTTTCCAAGTTAAACCCATTAGAATTAATAATGGCAGTCAGACTAAGCTTTGAACAAAGGAAATTCATTCTAAAATGCTACTGGAAGTGTGAAAACGCAGTTGAAGTGCAAAGACAGTTTAGGAGGGAGTTTCAAACAGATCCACCAACGCGACTTACCATCACTCGAATTAGAGATAAGTTTGAAGCCGATGGAACTGTTCAGAATGTCCACAAGAAGCGTTCCGGAAGACCACGGACATCGACAAGCCCCACAAAGCAAGAAAGAGTACTGGAAACGTATCACCAAAGTCCAAGAAAATCTGTGCGGCAAGCGAGTCGTGAGGTAGGAATTTCAGAGTCGTCTGTCCAACGCATTTTGAAGCGCTGTCAATGGAAAAGTTACATTCCAAGATTAGTCCATGCTATTAATGAAGATGATCCGGACCGAAGAGTGGAGTATTGCGAGTGGTACTTGGCACGATGTGGATGTGGATTGGACGAAGGGGTTTCGTAGAATACCCTCCGCGTTCACCAGACCTCACACCACTAGACTTTTTTTTATGGGGATACTTAAAAGACAAAGTCTACGCTATAAAACCTGCAACAGTCGCTGAATTGAGAGCAGCCATTGAACGAGAATGCACACAAATACCAAACGAAATGTTTCGTGATGTTTGCGATTCCATTGCTTCGCGTTATCAGCAGTGCCTGGACCAGAACAGACGTCAGTTTGAAAACAGGCGTTGACAAAACAATTAAATAATGTCTGTAGATTCTATTACATTTGAAAATGAAATGTATTTTAATAAACACTGCCTTTATAATTATTTAAAGTGTGTATACATTTTTTGGGACGCCCTGTATATATATATATATTATATATATATATATATATATATATATATATATATATATATATATATATATATATATAATGCACCCATACTACTGGTAAAGCGTTACCAAAATACATACACTGGCTTTTAATAATAATAATAATAATAATAATAATAATTTGAGGTGCAGTTCCAGAAGTAAATTCTCGAAGAAAAAATTTGAAAAGTTGCCATAAATCACTAATTAGTAATTTTTTGAAGTATATATTTCCGCCGAAAAATTATTATTAAAAAAATGTAGTATTTTCATTTTTTCTTCTGACTCAGTATATTTACCACGAACTTTAATGTTATAGAATAAAATAACATTATTCAACAAGATGACGAACCCGTGCGCGAGCTGCAGTTTGATATTTTATTTTAATCCACATGCAAACGAGTCTTTTCAACCAATCGTGGTTGTTTTTGTTTATACGTATAAACTAGAGGAGAATCTTTACAGATGGAGACATAACACGCCGACATTAATTTTTAGCCCCCAAAACTCGATCCTTGGACTGATTGTTCGAAAGCCGATCATTGCCTAATTCGAGTTACGCGTCTCAGTTCATTAAACCTCGCCCATTGCTCTCTTGGAATTCAGTTTCTGAGAGTAGATAATACGTGGATACATGTTGCGTTTAAATGTAAGTAGTAGATTAAAAAAAGTATTTATATATATATATATATATATATATATATATATATATATATATATATATATATTCCAAAAAGGTACATACAAGTTTTTTCCTGCAAAACAAAAAAATTTTATCCTTCATTATGACCGACACAAGTCGTTCTGTTGTTTATCGAAAACTGCCAATTTTTTCTTTGCTTCCTTTTTGTCGGTGTTACGTCGTCATATCCGCTGTTGGAAGCTTACGTAGAACCGTTTATCCTTTGATAATTTATTAGTTATGATTCAGTGTTTCGGTTACGGGGTCCGTAATCCGTCCACAACGTACAAACTTGTTTCTCGCCTTTGTCTCGGTTGTGTTGTTAATAATAACCTTCGTAATAACCTAAAAATAAGCCGCGTCTTCATTTCTATATACGCACTTCAGTAAGTTTGGAAAAGAAAGAAAAGAAAATTGCTTTAAAAGTGTTTGTTAATTGCCAAATCTTGCTTTGTCCGGCCGCACGCAGGATCGTCTTGCGACTCGCGACTCACGACCGCGACGCGATTCCCTAGAATCCCGTTGTTGTCGCTGCAGTGTACGGAGTTCCCATTCTGTCAATGTAAAATCACACGCGACTCGAGTCGTCACGACCCGAGTCGTGAGTCTCAAGACGATCCTGTGTGCGGCCGGCCTTCCTTGTTTATCGTTCAAAATCATGTTTGTTTCGCTCTTCTTCTTTATTCGGACACTTGAATTTATTTATTGCCTTTTTTTTTATTGAATTTGCAGTGTTTTAAGAGTTTATTTTGAAATATTCACGGTCGTTTGGTGTTATTTATTGCCTCTTTTGCCCTTATTTAATTAGTATTAAACTATCTTCTTTTTTATTTACCCATATATATATATAACCCATATATATATATATAACTCGAACGTTTCCGAGACTTACTCTACTTTCTGCTTTGGTCAGGAAACACCCCACCAGAAGCGCTCGTCGAGAGACATCGAGACCGAAACTGACCCTGAGGACTCCTCCTTCACGGTAGAAGTCAAAAGCACGGGCGTTGGCGGGACGCCGCCGCCACCACCACCAGCCGAGGACGACGGTGCCGGCGATGGGTCCGAAGGCGCGGGCGGCGTCTTCCGAGGCGTAGGAGGCGGTTCCTCCTGCTCGCTCTCCTCCGCGTCAGTGGCGTCCCTGAGCGACCGAAGCGCTTCTACAGACAATATCGAAGAAGTTCGCGGCGACGTCCCTTTCGCGGGTGAGGCTACCGTTCTAATGTCTGTTAATTTCAGTCTGATCCTAGGTCTGTTAATTGGCAGTGCTTTACTATTTTCTTAAATGCATAATGGTGTCGTCGGGGAATGCGAGGTTAACAGTGCTGTTCAAAGTTTGAGCCATTTGTTTAGAAAAAAATTGTCATTAATTCCAAAATTTAGTCACTGAGGCTACATTTAAAAATGTTTAGGCTTCAAATGGCTGAACAGCTTCCGCGTAAATTTAAAAATCTTTTTCAAGGAATAATGTAGATGTTCAATTATTGGTCATCCTACAAAAATGGCATGAAACGATTCTATTATTAAAGTTTTAGGCTCTGATTAAACTTGTCAAGAATTTTGTACTATTCAATTAGACCTCTTCTGCCAATTACCAAACCATTTAATGACTGTGTGTGTGTGTGTGTGTGTGTGTGTGTGTGTGTGTGACCTTTATACAGTTGTCTATACCGTGTGCCCGCATACAGCCTAATGAGATGTCTTAAATTAGGGCAAAAATATTATCTTTTGTATACTCTCAATTAGGGTTTATTTAAGCTTCTCTGTACCCTATATTTTTCTAGAAATACGAGGAGGGGTGGAAGAAAAATTATATCAGTGTTACGAGTGTTTGCGTTCATTGTGTGAAATATCCAATGTAGTTTCATACGAAATAGTGCCATTCATTTAATCAGTGTTTAGCAAACTTCGTTATTTTTGGACTATCAGTTGTTGTAAATATAATGTATGAAATAGTTCGTTGAATTGTTTCTACATTTTACACTGTATTGTAAAAAAAGAAGAAAAATTTCATTGGTTTTACGTAAAGTTTTGTTGAATCAGAATTTGGAATAGAGTTAATTTTAAAAGGAATTTCTTTTATTTTTTTCCCATCTTCGATCTTCGTCATCATCATGCTTCCTTTATTGTTCTCTCTGTTCTCTTCTGTTAGAAGAGGTTCTTTGTTTTTCAAGCTGGTTATCCTTTTTAACTTATATCATTGTTTCACCCCCCCCCCCTACCCCCAATTGCAAAAAAAAAATAATAAAAGGCGCCCTTGAATTGTTCTTCCGGTCTTAGGCTCGTTTTAATCAGACTTTAAAAACCAAGTTCCGATCGTATAGTGACGTAAAGGAGTGTTCGTTTGTGGAGTTACGAGACGTTAGACGTTTTGTAATAGAGCATATTTGTAAATTAACACAATCCACGAAGCATTGTCATTAATTTTCGATAAGTTGTGTTACTTTTGAACTGCTAAATATGTAGTTCGTTCGTGGTTTACTTTCTAATAGTGAAGTTCGTGGTTTACTTTCTTATAGTGAAGTTCGTGGTTTACTTTCTATAGTGAAGTTCGTGTTTACTTTCTTATAGTGAAGTTCGTGGTTTACTTTCTTATAGTGAAGTTCGTGGTTTACTTCTTATAGTGAAGTTCGTGGTTTACTTTCTTATAGTGAAGTTAAGGAAAGGCAGGAACATAACATACGAATAAATACGATACCGACTCGGACTCGAGAATTGTGAAACAAATGGGAAAGAATTTGAATGTAGAGTAAAATTATTAAAAAGTTATTAAACAGTTAATAGGAAAAACTGTGAAAAGAAAACGGACATGACTATTAAATTCAGCCCATTTCCTACTGGGGAAAGAGGATGGGCGGGAGGGAGTGGGGTTAGTCCATTTGACATTTATAGTTACGTATGACGTACGGTATGTCATATTTCGGCCGGTCTATTTTTTTTGTTAACGTTGTTGCGAAAGGGTTGAGTACATGCCCTAATATGTTGATTGCCATTATGCTGTATATGTGTTCGGAGCAAACTGTTTATGTAGCTGTATACCAAATCTGAGGCCAGTTACAATTGCAATTGAGGGTAATTTATTAATGATATATACTCGTGTAATTATCATTGAGGCGTTTGGGTGTTATTTAATTACAGGGCCTATTGAATCAACTGCAGTTGGTAATTCTCCGTTACATCGTGCAATTGCTCGTTATACAATTCTTATAATGAGTGTTGAAATAATCTTATTTATGCATGGTTACGTGTGTGTGGTGTGTGTGTGTGTGTGTGGTGTGTGTGTGTGGTGTGTGTGTGTGTGTGCGCGCGCGCGCGTGAATTTAAAGGAATTAAAATACTTTGTCTCCGTAATTCTTGTTAAATAGTTTTAAGCCCGTTGGAGGTTATTTAAATGCCATATAAAATCAAATTATGCATATTTCACTCGCTTCAAATATAGGCTGTGAATTTTAAGAAGCATTTACGTAGAGGGACGTGACTTTTATAATAAATAAATCTCTTATGGAGGGAAGATTCAACATAAGTCTAGTGGAGAAAATCTTTCGACCGTGCAGGGAGGTGATCGCTCTGTGGCATGGCATTTGAACACTTTGTGTAGCCACCAAATCAATTAGAAACGAGTGTATAATTAAAAGCGGTCGGTATGACTATTAGTCAGAGGAATATCTGCAGATTTGCCGCAACAGTGGTCAAAAGCTTGAATTTGATAAGGATGATCTTTGGGGTAACTGAAAATTCTTTACCCAAAAGGGTAAATGTTCCAAGGTCAAGGTTTCAAGGTCACACACTAAAAATGCCTCTAAATCGACTCCCCCAAAGGTCTAGAAAGCGGGTTCTGGTGTCAAAATGATATTTGTCATAAAACAAAGGCACCTTGTAGGACATGAGCAACCCCTCAGGTCATCAGGTCACATACACGAAGTCATTGTCAGTTAGGTGACCACTACGTTTGTTTTCTCTAAAAATAGCATAAACTATGTCGTGTGACCTATTGTATCAAACGTCTCGATAAGACATAGGTAATTATGATGCTTGTGATGACCTGAACTATGACCTTAACCCATCACTAAGGTCACGACCAAGGTTCGTTATAGCTTCTTCGACAAAAAAAAAAAATCAATGTGATATATCAAACTGGAGCGATCAATGAAACGAAATTTTTTTTTATTTAGGAAGAAGAGGCCAAGGGCCAATGCCCGCAAAACGCCCCCCCCCCCATAGAAAAAGATAGTCAACATCAAATTCCAAGGTTTTGGAGATGCTTGGACACTGTGCGTTTCAAAGATTGGAGGTTATAGACAGAGGGAAAGATTGATTGAGGAAGATTGTTCCAGAGTTGATCGGTACACTAGATGAAAGATTGAAAATACCGATTAACTCTCGCGTTAGAGAGTTGGACAGAAATGGAATGAGTGTGTCGAAAGTCTGGTACTGCGTGCTTTCCTTAAAGGAGGAGGCATGCAGTTAGAGAGTTCAGAAGAGGAGTGTCCCTTATAATAGCAGTAGGAAAGAGAGAGTGAGGCAACATTGCGGCAAAGAGAGAGGGATTGAAGATAAGCACACCGGACAAAAAATTAGTCACCCCTCTCAGAATGTACCTAATAACGTGTGACGGCGCCTCTGGCCTTGATAACCGCACGAATCCGGCGAGGCAGAGACTCTACGAGGTTGTGCATGTACTGAACATCGATTTGCTGCCACTCGTTCATCAGCCAGTCCCGAAGTTCCGCCAGAGTCCGTGGGTGTCTATTCCTGCGCTTCACTTTCTGTTTCCAGCCTGAACAACACCTTCGACGCATTCAGGATTAAAGGCTTCATTGGACCTGCGATGTACTCGTCGCCTCCCATCATTGGAGAACAAACAAAAACGGGACTCATCGGACCAAATTACACGTTTCCAATCTGCCGCAGTCCAGTTTTTGTGCCTCTGAGCCCATTTATAACGTGCCAATTTGTGACTTGCCGTTAACAGCGGCCTCTTCCGTGGTACCCTGCTCCAGATGTCCATCGCATGCAGTTCTCGTCGCAATGTCCGTTGGGAAATTGGTCGCTGGAGAACCTCATTGGTTTCTTGGAGCAATTGTTCTCTGGTTTGAAAACGATTTGCAGTTACTAGACGAGAAACATGGCGGCGGCCCCTATTGTCGAGAATTGTTTTCCGGCCACAGTTACGCCGTCGATTGTCAGTTGATTGCGAACTACACCACTCTTTGTAAACTCGCTGGACAGTACGCGTTGACACACCAACAAATTGGGCTACTTCAGACATTTTGTGTCCGTGGGCTCTGCCAAACACGATGGCTCCTTTTTGCCACTGAGTAACGTCTGCCTCACGACCCATTTTGCAGACTATATCCAACACACACTTTGTTCTTCACCACCTCACGAAACAGATCTGATCCTGTGTGCTACGTCACCGCTACTTGTCACTTACCAATGCTACATCAGCGCCCTCTGTGTGACCTTGAACTTCCTACTATCGGTGCTATTAGGGGTGACTAATTTTTTGTCCGGTGTGCTTAGTAAGAGGCGGGGAACTGATGAGACGAGAAGCCTTTCATTCCACCTGGTCAAGTAAAGCACGTTCATGTTGAATGACTTTTTTTGTAGTTGTCGGATGCTCTGAGTCCGTTCAGGAGATTGACATATACCTTGCTTCTGAATTGAGTGTGACGGTAAAGACCAAGGAGAAGTAACTGAGCGGCACAGTGCGGGATTTGCTCGTATTAGACTTAGCCCTTTTCAAAACGTTGTTGAAGGCTATCACCTGTGGAACTGTCAGCGCCGGCTGGCTCGATTCGGCTTGTAGTGAAGGTCCTTCAAATGTCATTCGGAGGAAGAATTGTAGTGCTGGAGAGATTGATTTTTTTTTTGGCACCCGTCCTCAAACTCCACATTGAAAAACCAGGATGGCCTTGCTCGATCTCCCGCCAAAGAATACCCGCAGCCTTTGCTGGGATCCAAGAATCGCTTTCCACAGTTCCTGCATTGGCCTACTTCATGTTATCTTTCATTGTATGGGGAAACAATGAAAAGTGATCGATTCTTTCAGTCGAGTGTGATGGACATAAGATTCCTCACCACCCCGTTATTTCATCACCTCGGAGAACGATCCCCTCAATTCTTTGAGCTTGAAAGACGCTTTCCCCTCACCAACTTCCCAACTCATTTCTCCGGAGAGCTCCTCAAGAGCCCGAAACCAGGCCTCTTTACTTCGATCTTTGGACTCGTGCGCAGCCTCCCGTTGCTTGATCCGTACTCCGCTATTGAAGGCAGGCAGACAGTTGAAATGGTACAGGGCATCAGCTGCCATGATATCAGTCTTGGGAGGACCTGAATGCCCATCCTAATGTTCGCGTATACGGATGTTGTCGCCATGTTATTTTTAGAGAAAACAAATCCATTGGTCACCCGATTGACAATATGACCTCGTGTGTGAGACCTGGTGACCCGAGGTTGCTCGTGTCCTTCAAGGTGCCTTCATTTTATTACAAAGATTATTTTGACACCAGAACTAGCTTTCTAAACCTTTGGGGAACCTATTTAGAGGCAATTTTAACATTTGACCGTGGAACCTTTGCTCTTTAGGGTAAAAAACTTTCGATCACCCCCATAGAACATCCAAACCAAAATTAAGGCTTTTGACAAGTGTCGCGATAAAAGTTGTCATTTTTTACAGATATTCTCGTTACTATATTTTCTTAATACAACCGTGAATTTTGCAACGAGTTGTCTTCGTCATTTCATTTCCTTTAACAGAGAATGTAATTTAACAAAATTAAGTACGATAATAACCACTGATGATGATAGGAAATTGTGGGTTGAGTTATAACGAAACGGCGTATGTGTATGAAGCAGTAAACGCACGTACGATTATGTCGCAGTAAAATTAACGCGTTAGCTACAGTATTCTTTCGTTGTTAAGAGGGTTTTTTAATTAATTATAAACGAATTAACAGCGTTTGCAACGAATGGGAGAGGCGCGTTAGACAGAGGCATTATATTTATATGATGAGTGAATAAAAACACTCGTAAACAAAAGATGTTGGAAGACGTTCGCACTCTTTGGAGGTCGTTTTCATATAACGAAGGAATAAATGAAAAGAAAACTTGATGAGACGAACACGTTTCTTTACAATATAAAAAAAAAAAAAAAAAAAAGTCTTCCTTGATCTTAAATGGAGTCGTCATTTTATTTGCTTTTATTCTGAGGTTCGTCTTAAAGCTTTAAAGCTTGTTGGGTATATTCATGGTGAACACAAAGTTCGTACCCTATTTGCAATATTTACTTATTTCGGAAATGTCAAGACTGCGGGCCGTCAATTCGTGTATTGACAATATGTCAGTTACACGAATTACTATAAACATTGTATAACATTCTGGTAGGGACGTTGGCACACGCCTTTCGAATGTTCTTTTATTTTTTAGTTCCTCAATGATGCTTAGCCGAGATCTGCTCATCACGTTCGTAGTTGATTGCAAAACTTTGCAAGTTTAGCTATTATGTAAGAGAACTGGTATATACACTACAATTGTCTTCACGGTTTGCAATCTAAACATTTATTGAATAAGTAAATATTCCACATGGAACAGGACTGTGTGTGTGTGTGTGTGTGTGTGTGTGTGTGTGTGTGTGTGTGTGGTGTGTGTGTGTGGTTGATGCGTGGGAAAGTCTTACTTCACTGATAAATATAAGGAAATGCTTGTTTCTTTAAATAGTTTTAATGTGCAACAGAAGATAGGAGAAAATATATCATTAGATAAAAGTGATTATAATGCGCAGTCATAATTCTGTGAAATGCCATCTCTTCCGCACTGCCTACGTTCATTATAAACACTCATTATAAATTCATGTATTCGTATTGTGATGTTTTTAGAAGGGATGAGAATGCAGAAATTTAATTCTTCTCGCAAAATTGACCCGGTTTCTCACGCCGGTATAATTATGGTTCGCCTCTCGTAGTGGAACTACGCCATACTGGCGGTATTATTCGTTTTAATTTCGTGGATAAATTTGGCGTAATTATATCGCATTGTTTTTTAAATGGCTGACATAATTTTATTCGCCTGTTAATGCCCACTTTACTGATAATTGGAATTATTATATTAGAAAATTAGAAAATGAACTTTCGCGGTTTGTTTGGTTTTTTTCTTTTCTGTTTCTTTATTGCGAGTTTAGGTTGGGTTGGTTGACTTAAATTTTGAGTGTTAATATTTATAAGGTATTCTCCTTTATTTACGGTTGTGCATAGGAAGAAAAAGTTTAAAAGATTTCATGTTACGAATACTGTAAATGTTCATAACCTTCAAACACTTACAGTATGTTTGAATTTGCCGTGCGAATAAATAATTATTGAACAGTAAACGTAGAAGTAGGGTGTATACTTCAAACCCTTCATTTTAAAATTATCTAAACATTGGCGTTGCATTTTCAAGGGCATCCTTGAGTGCCACTTACGGTTTCAACCTTGGCATTGAATGCCGAACCATTAAAAACGCGTGCATTCGCGTGGTCTCGTCTTAGGTTCTTTACGTAGTAGGTAGAAGGGTAGCCTCGAATCATGCCCGATCCCAGATATAGGTTGAATTTTTTTTTTTTTATATGTGGCACTGTTCGTGGCACTGTTCGTATAAACTTTATACCATTTGAAAGAACTTAATGCTTTGTTTTAGCCGTAGTTCGGCGAAATTATTATTATTATTATTATTATTATTATTATTATTATTATTTGTCATCATTATCATTATCATCAAATGAAGGTTAGAATGGTAATCAAGAATTTATCAAGAATTTATTAAAAAATAAATATTAGTTGTCTCTTTTTCGTTGTATGAACAGAACACTATTGTATTGATTATTTATTAATGAATTACTTACTGTCTTCGTTGTAACATCTTCCAGGTCTTTACCGGGGCAGTCGCCAATCCGCAGACTGGCCCTGCGTCTCTGAAAGCCGAATTATGGCCCTGGAAAGACCCAGGTCCCTGACAACCCCGGCATCAGCCTTTAGAGCTTTCGATAGGGGTGAGATTCTTATAAACAAGTTTTTAATGAATTCAAAATTTTTTAAAAGTTTATATTGGATGTAATTTGAGTATTATCAAAGTAAACTGCGATTTGCGAGTTGTTAAAATTTCTCATTTCATGTTTCATTTAAACGAGAAAGGCGTTTTCCCTCCATTGAGTTTCACTTAAGATTTTACGTCTTATTTCGATGCTCCGGAACCCGTTTTCATTCGTGCAGGTTGTCGAAGCAGTTACCCGATTATGAAGTTGAGCGCGGTCTCTAAACATAGCAGTAATAACAACAATAATAATCTTAAAGAGTTCAATGACTCCCAAAAAGGGGAAAAAGGAAGCGTGTTATCTCCTTTAGAGGAAGATGAAGAGTGGGCGCGAATCAGCGATATCATGGCGTCGTTTGGCGGCGGAGTGACGCGGGAGAGTGTCTTCATGGCAGAATTGGAAAAAGAGTTCCAGCAGAGACTCGGTAAGTGCCATGGGATTCAGCT
Source organism: Bathynomus jamesi (assembly GCA_023014485.1). Classification (NCBI taxonomy): domain Eukaryota; kingdom Metazoa; phylum Arthropoda; class Malacostraca; order Isopoda; family Cirolanidae; genus Bathynomus; species Bathynomus jamesi. The sequence continues at coordinate 115,961 of JAJOZX010007387.1, forward strand.
AAGCTTAATTGGTATGTTTGGAAAGAGTGACACCCGTCTTACTGGTGCGTAATCATTTCATTTATCCCCATTTGGAATGAGAGTGCATGCACATTTGGACCTATTGCCACTTTTGTACCGAACTCGTGACAAATTTGAATTTAAATATTGTCATTTTGACATTCACTATTAGCAAAAATTGTGCTGTGAAATATTTAGTGAGAACTCTGTCATTTTTATGCTTTGGTATTGTAAATTTTTCTGTTTTTTTCGCAAATTTAAACTTAAAAAGATAATGAAAAGTGGAACATTGTTGCCGAGAGATTGTCGAGTTAGCATCGAGGGCTAATCGCTCTCCGTTTTTCCTTATACTCTAATAGCATGGCCTTATTCATTCCTTAAAGCAGGCATGTCCCTGTCTCCGTCGCAGCAGAAGATGAGCTTCCTATCCAAACAGACTTCGTCAGGCATTGATGGCGCTGATGCCGTGTCGATATCGAGAATGCCGCAAGATATTGGCACTTGGCTCAGGAAGCAGGATTTGGGACAGTACGAGGCAACATTCTTAGCGCATGGCTACGATGACTTCAGTTTCCTCGTAAGTCGAAATGTTTTATTTTGATTCACACCCAAAGCTACCTTCATTGCACTTCAAATTTGGCGAAACAGTTTCTTCGTTCCCAGCTCAAAATTTTGGGAGAGTCTCTTGTATGCTTTAATTGTGAAAAGAAAATTTCAGACTTTCTTAAATAAAAACACACACATATATATATATAATATATATATATACAGTGCCCGCGAAAAGTATCCGATCACTCAAGAAAATACAATATTTTCCCTTGATATTCAGAGACACGTAATTCACTTTCTATTTGTTCTAGCGACATCTGGTAACTTTGAGGTTGCTCGCTGATATGAGAGCTATCCAACGCATTCTCAAATTAGTGTTCTGGTAGCCTTCGTTGCGGGTGGCTGTGTCTCAAATTTGTCAGATTTCACTGTTTGTGTAAATTTCTTGATTTTTTTTTTTTTTTACAGAAAGTGGTGTAAATAAAATGTATATATAATGTGTGCTAAAAAACAACTTAAGAGTGATTGTCGAGGTGCTATTGTTGCTTTGCATGCATGTGGGAAATCACAGAGACAGATAGCTAAGGAATTAAACATATCCCAAAGTACCGTTAATTTATGGGTTTCACGGGCTAAGAACAATGGTGGCCTAACCACGCCAGTCCCTAAAAACGATCTGGCAGACCGAGAAAAACAAATTCGCGAACAGACAAACTTATGAAACGTTTAGTATTGAAAAACCGAACAATAACTGCGAAAGAAATAAAATTTAATATGAATAATTTGTTATCTGGTGTTTCTGAACGAACTATCCAGGAGCGGCTCCAAAAAGAACTCGGATTACCATCTCGCCATGCTGCTAAGAAACCGTTCATTAATGAAAAAATGCGTAAAAAACGTGTCGCATTTTGTAAAAAATACATTCATTGGACTGTTGATGACTGGAAGAAGGTTTTATTTAGCGATGAGTCGACATTTTTGACATTCAGAAGTTGTCCAAAAAAGGTTCGCCGGCCTTTTGGCTCAAATAGGATGGACCCTAAATACACCCTAAAGACAATGAAACACCCTCCAAGTGTGATGGTTTGGGGTTGTTTCGGTTACTATGGGCGTGGAAACTTATATTTTCTTCCGAAGAACACAACTATGAATGGTGCACGGTATTTAGCAATGCTACAGGATAAACTTCCAATGGCAATGGCAATCCAAAGGACAAAAACATACATGCATGATGGTGCACCATGTCACAGGGCCAAAATAGTGACAAAATGGATTACTGACAATAAATTTGATATTTTGGATTGGCCTGGTAATAGTCCAGATCTCAATCCGATAGAAAATCTGTGGCTAATAATAAAAAATAAGGTTGAATGCCACGACACTGGCTCAGTCGAAAAATTACAAGAGGCCATCAAAAAGGTATGGTGCAAGGAAATATCAGTGGAAGTTTGTCAAAACTTGATTAAATCCATGCCAAAACGTCTAGAACAAGTCATCCAAACCAAAGGACAGATGACAAAATACTAATATAAGGTTAGTATACATTTAAACATTGTTTTTTATGTAAAAATACAAATTTCAAGGGTGATCGGATACTTTTCGCGGGCACTGTATATATATATATATATATATATAACTGCAAACAACACAGTATAATTAATGTAAAGAACGACGCTTGTGTAGAAGAGCGTTCCGCACAAGATGAGGAGGGAGAACGAACAAATGAAAAATGAGGTACCACCGGGAATCGAACCCGGGATCATCCGATTGCCGGTCAGATCCCGGGTTCGATTCCCGGGTGGTACCTCATTTTTCATTTGTTCGTTCTCCCTCCTCATCTTGTGCGGAACGCTCTTCTACACAAGCGTCCGTTCTTTACATTATATATATATATATATTATATATATATATATATATATAAAGTTTGCTTTTGCAAAAAAAACCTTGTCCTTTAACCTTGCATTGTAATATTACACTCCAACATTATTAAAATGTAATGCATCCCCGTCTGTTGGGCATGACATGAAGTAAAAAGTTTAATGTAATTATATTAGGAATGAATATGAGTATTGGTAAAAATAATTACCGGGAAGGTTAGTAATTAATTGAATATTTTGCTAATTACCCACTTCATTCCATAGAATATTAAATAACTTTGGGACTAATGTACTAAGTTGTCAGTGTTCTTTGGTAGTAGACCTTGTCTTGTTTCTTTGCATTCCGGGAGTCATTTTAACTTTCTGAAGTTAACTGTAATACAACCCCGTATAAAATGTGGGTACACGTGAAATAAAAGTTTAGTATAATTTTGTTTGGTTTGGTTGTGATTAATAATGTGTGAATTTCAGTATTGGTTAAATGTATTTTTCAAAATAGTGTCCGGTTAGATTACAATAGGTGGAGTTGAATTTCGTGGGGTTGAGTTAAATTATAATTTTTGCTCGTAATTAGATTGTTAGAAATGTTTGTAACCGCAGCTTATAATAGTTATCGGTAACTTTTAGTATTACACACAAATAAAGTACGGATAAATCGAAGGTTCATACTACTGAGATTTCCGGTTCTTGGTCCAGTTTGTGTAGAACAGGAGGGCTTATCCAACCATTTCGGGAAATTGAGCTGCTGTTAAACTTTGGTCAGGAAAAGTGACTTAACGAAGTATTGCCCGTATTCAACCGCTTTCCACCTTTCCCATTCTCACTTCGTCCCACTTCGATACCCTTATAATTGCAGTCACGTCAGTGTTTTTACCATACGAAATTGTAAGAAAGGACAAAATTGTACATCCTTCGAGAAGGAGGAGGTATTCTACGTAAAGTAATTTTTTAAAATCTTAACAATAATACAAATTAAATGCACGTGGCGTCAAAGTGTAAATTCAACATACGCCATTATTCCCTCACGACCAACCAACGCGACCCGTTATCGACTGGTTTGGCACCCCTGGGCTGTAGAGCACATCTAGGGCTATATGAATGTACTCATACTCGTGATTAGAACGCATACATTTGTGTTACTTTGGACAGGAAACACAAATTTGCAGTGCGTCGTACTCCCGATGAATCATGCATCCGGACCTTTAAAGACAAGAGTATGTACAGTGCAAACTAATGACACGTACAAGGAAATAGTTATGAATTTAACCGTTGATTGTATTATGATGACACAGCGCATTGTTACTTCCAGTGGTGATAAACACGAACGCAAGCTTCGTTAGTACGTTGACCTACGTATTTGACAATGATGCTGCGAGCTGCTCGTACCCTAAATGGGTGCATGAGCGGAGCGATGCTTTGTAATAAACGGCGAAACATTTTTCAGTATATATATATATATATATATATTTTTTTTTTTTTTTTTTTAGTTCAGGAAGAACCGATTCGCCTCTATTTAAAGGGCATATCTCAGCAGAAAAACAAAGAAAAAGTGAGAGGAAAGACAGAGGAAAAAGAAAGGGTGGAGGGGACAGTCGAAGTGGAAAAAGACCAAGGACTGCAGGGTCGAGCCCCATCATCCTTGGGTGCTAGGGCCGGGAGGGCGCACGTGAAACCTCCAGGAACAAGCACGTACAAACGAGCACAAAGCACTCAAGAGCACGAGCTTAGAACCCCCTTGCGGGGATATATATTATATATACAGTATATATATCCCCGCAAGGGGTTCTAAGCTCGTGCTCTTGAGTGCTCTTTGTGCTCGTTTGTACGTGCTTGTTCCTGGAGGTTTCACGTGCGCCCTCCGGCCTAGCACCCAAGGATGATGGGGCTCGACCCTGCAGTCCTTGTCATCCTTGGTCTTTTTCCACTTCGACTGTCCCCTCCACCCTTTATTTTTCCTCTGTCTTTCCTCTCACTTTTTCTTTGTTTTTCCGCTGAGATATGCCCTTTAAATAGAGGCGAATCGGTTCTTCCCGAACTAAAAAAAAAAAAAAAAAAAAAAAAAAAAAAAATATATATATATATATGTAATATATATAGAGTTTGCACTGCATTGTAACTTTGCCAACTTGAGTCAACTCAGGAAGACGCTCCAGCGGAGTCACGCGACACGTTCACCGTCGGACTCTTATTTTTTACTACGTTTACCGTTTCCTGTGTCTATTTGCACCATTTCATATATTGTTTATTTTAACGCGTATATTTGAACTCTAGGATGAATGGAAGTATTTTACCATGTCTGGAATGTAACCAGTTATTTCCCGTAGAAACTATTTTTAGTTTGTGTCCTTGTCCAATACATATATATGCTACAACGCAGAATGGTCCCCTGAGAAACTTACGCACAGACCGTCCATGGAACAAGGAACTCTTCTGGGAAAATTAAATCCACTATAGTTCGAATAAGTAATAAAATAAGTAGTAACATATATTATATACATATATTTTTTTTTTTTTTTATTTTTTTTTTTTTTTTAGGAAGAACCGATTCGCCTCTATTTAAAGGGCATATCTCAGCGAAAAATAATAAAAAAAGGCAAAATAAAAGCTTTTATTTACAGAACGTGCTCAATATGTATTGTTCCGTAGCCCATTCACAAAATTCCATCCGCCGGTCGGGATCATCATCACTTAATTTCTGTAGGATCTGAAGTTTATATGGATGCCATTTGTGAACCTGAAGAATGTGATGGATGCTACTTTTCGACACTCCTGTCTCGGCGGACAATCGCCGAAGAGACTTATTGGGACTTCTGTTAAAATGAGCCAGGATAGCAGTCGTTGTATCATCGTCAGTGGACCTCCTTGAATGTACACTGCGTGGTTTTCTTCTATGGATCCTGTTTCCTTAAACTTTGCAACAAGTCTGTTAAATTCAGCAGCGGCCTCTCTTTGACTCCGATTTTCTATGAGTAGAATTATCTGGATTCGTTCTTCCTTGCTCACAGACATTATGGCCTGTAGAAAGAGAAAAATATGAATTATGGTTTGTAGAAATAGAAAAATATGAATTTCTCCTATGATGCTGGACTTATGGGACACCCTATAATATATATATATATATATATATATATATATATATATATATATATATATATATATATATATATATATATATATTGAAATAATAAGATAACAAAAGTAGAAGCGTAGAAAACACCGTATGTAAATACTACGCAAAAGGGAACTGCAGATATCGGGATGGGCAATGCATATGTGCACATCCACATTATGTAGCATACATTACACAAGGGGATATTGCAAATTTGAAAAGAAGTGCAAGTTCCACCATCTTACTGTCTACAACACCTATGCAAGATATGGGAGGTGCAAAGACGGACAAAAATGCCGTTACCACCACCACCACCACCACCACCACCACCCTCAAAGGAACGCAAAGGGTGAACAGGAAAAACGAACATCAAAGAAGGGTACCAATTTTTTAAATGTAACCAACACAATTCAGCTGCTAAATACTATCCAGCAAATACAAAGTCAGCTGACAAATATAGGAATCCGAGAGCCGGACAGAAGGCACGCACAAAAACAATTCATGCGTTATGGGACAACAGGTACCGACAAAGATAAAAAGAGACAAATTTTCGGAGGACCACAAGGCAACAAAACCAGCACCACCATTGGAAAACGAATTGGAACCACCTGTATGCCAAAAACGATAGAGAAAAAATAAAAATAATCCTAGCCAACATTCAAGGCCTTAAACCAAGTCATTCCCCGGACAAGGTTTTATACCTGAAAGGACTCGTGCAAGAAGCCGGAGCAGACTTTGCATGCCTCACGGAAACCCATCTAAAGGACTGCCAGGCGAACTGTGAAAACTGAGTTCTGTGTTGATAAAAAAGAAATACAAATTGACAACTATAACATACTCAGAGCCGACAGAACAGTGAGACGTAAAAGAGGATGTGCTATTTACACATGCGAAAGGCATATGGCAGAAATGACTATAAGTATCTCAAATAGCTATGTAGAATGTGTAGCAGCAAAAGTTGAAAAATTAAATATGGTACTAATTGTAATGTATAGACCCCCAAACACGCCAACCTCAAAATTTTCAGATTCCATTCCAGAGGTAAGAAACTGGGTAAAAGATCTACACTCTCCAACCCCAAATATTTTTCTCTATGCTGATTTTAATTTTCCATTCATGAAACATAAAAGGATAGGAAAAAATATATGTATACACCAGGACAAGGGGGGCACACGGGAAGACCAGGAGCAGGTAAAAATGCTACTAGCTCTAGCTGATGAATTGATGTTAACGCAAGAAATAACAGAAAACAAGAAAAAACAACTGCCTAGATTTGGCATTCACAAACAACAACAACCTAATTGATAATGTAGAAATATCTCCAACTATAATACCACTCCAAAGCTATAAACTGGGAAGATGTTGCATCCAGCATGGAAGTAATAGATTGGAAAACCATTTTCGAGGCCAAGACAACGGAAGAGATGCTAATGACTTTAGAGAAGAAGACGCTGGAAATTGTGGAAAGATATCTCCCAAAAACAACAAAGAGGAAAGAGAAGCAGGGTCGAGAGACAAAAGAGGTCATTGTTCCAAAAGAAAAAGAGTGACTGCAAAATTAAGTAACTCTAAAGATAATAACATCAAAGTACTTCTATAATTTTGCAAAAAGGAAGTCGAAAAACCATGCGACTAATCGAACCTTTGAAAAACGAGACCGTGCTTTATCTGATGATCTAACAAAAGTATCTGAAATATTACGAGCTCAGTACGAATCATCTTTCAGTATCCCAAAAACTGACAAACTGATATGCGATAGAAACGCGTTCTTTGAAGAACTACAAGGGGAAAGTATAACGGACTTCAACTTTACGGCAGATGATATTGCACAAGCTATAGGGAAACTAAAAGCAGACTTAGCGGCAGGACCGGATAAATGGACTGCCACACTGATCAAAAACTGCATTCTTGCAGTCGCTGAGCCCCTATATTGAATATGGAGACGATCACTAGACACGGGAGAAATACCGGGCATCCTGAAGAACGCGAACATAGTCCCAATATAGTGTATAAAGGAGATCGAGCCGAGGCCAAAAACTATAGGCCAGCGTCACTTACATTTCATCTCACTAAAATATTTGAAAGAATAGTTAGACAGAAAATCTGAGTTTTTGGAAACTGAAAAAATTCAATGATAACCAACATGGGTTTCGGTCAGGCGGATCATGCCTATCACAACTAATGGAACACTACAACATTATTGATGCAATGGAAAGTAATGAAAACTATGATGTAATATACACAAGTAGTATGACTGCAAAATGTTCGAGTGTAAATCAATTGCAAGGGGGAAAGGGGTTTAGCCCCCAAGGTGCATGAAAGGGGGAGAGGGGGTTTACTCCCCCACCCAAACCTAACCTAGGAAGGTAGGAGAGAGGAGAAGGTCTTTTCGCTGGCATATCCCGAGGCATAATAAAGCTCTTGACCTCCGCACTTGGCTCAGAAGGTGTAATCAGCCAGTTTGCTTAATCTGGCTTAGAAGGCTTAAGCAGCCAGTTGGCTTCGAAGGCGTAAATGGCTTGTTTAGTATATATATATATATATATATATATACCACAGGGTGTCCCGTAAGTCTGGACCCATAGGGATTTATAATATATTTTTTTATTATGTTATTATTATTATTTTATTATTATTATTATTTTATTATTATTATTTTTTTATTATTTTTTATTATGATTTTTATTTGTGGGGCCACTTGAAAGCCAAAGTGTACGAGGTCAAACTTCAGAACATTTTCCACCTTAAAGCACGCATTGTGGAGGCGTGTCAAGAAATTTCTGCGACTGTGATTTAGAAAGTGCTGTCGCAGTGGAGATTGCGTCTTCAACTATGTGTGCGACACAACGGCGGACACTTTGAACAGATTATGTAATAAATTTTTGGACTTTTGTAATTTTATTATTTTTCCCTATGGGTCCAGACTTACGGGACACCCTGTATATATATATATATATATATATATATATATATATATATATATATATATATATATATTTGCCCCAGGCAATCCATAAGAATAGTCGCCAGATTGTGCTATTTAATTTGTATATATTTATTGGAGAGATGTTCTCCGTATAATGAAGTTCTTTACAGCCCCAATTGGCCTTGAATATAATATATATATATATATATATATTATATAAATAACTTTTGTGAAGTCGTTAACTTTGACGTAGAATAATTAAATCAAATAATATCATATACTGAATAATAAAACAACTGCGTCATTCTGTTTATTTAATCGAGTTATTTAACATGGAATAAATTATTTAACATACACTTATTCGAAATATATGAGATAAATGTACAATAAAAAGTAATGATAGAAGAAATCTACATACACTAATAATACACACACACACATATATATATATATATATATATATATATATATATATATATATATATTCACAAATGATAATAGTACAGAAGAAATCTATATACACGTTTAATATATGTACGCGCATCTACACACTCATATATAACCATAAAAAATAATAATAGTACAGGAGAAATCTATATACACCTTTAATATATGTACGAGTAAATACACACTTGTATATAAATTTCAAAATAATAGTGCAGAAGAAACCCAATACATGGCATATATATATATATATATATATTATATATATATATAATATCAAAATATACGCGCTTTGTTCTACTGCGCTTAATTAAAATACTAAACTGGTATGTGATCGAGTCTAAAGTTACATCCTCGTTGCTTTGTACTATGTAATAAATAAGATTTAACATTATTTCACCACTCAAAGTACGCGGGTGCCTATACTCAATGTAAAAGGCTTTCAGATCGTTTAACACTATTTTTGTACCCACTTTACAATTGGTTGGCAAGTTACCACTTTAAACACGGATTGAATACAGTCAAAAGCACGCACAAAGAGGGCATCGTTTGCCACACCATCATTATTAAATTAAAGTTTATAAACTTTTCCAAACGAGGGTTTATTCTTTCCAGTCCGACCTTTTCACAACGCATATCGACAATTGAAGTAATCTAAATCGTGTCGACAGCTGCTCATTATATAAAGAAATAGCTCTTCAAGGTGAACAGTGTAGGTGAACTCAGCCCATTACCGCTTAAGTCCTTTGTACCAAAGTTCATGATATTTCGAAGAGTCTATACCTTTTAAATACGCATCCAGTTCCAATCCATTCTCGCCTTGTTCAGTCCTACACTCGTTAAACCCGTCGAGCAGATCGGTGTACGCGTATTCAAGAACCATGTAAAAATAAAGCATATCGGCAACACGCGCGTTTAATATAGGCTTTAGCTTGCGGAAACCGACGATTTCAAGCATTCTCTCGAAAATGAAACGGTTTCGCGTGGGGCCAAGGCCGTTATTGTCAGCTGCATTCTTCCACATCAACCGTATATCAATGTATAGCTGATCGCGATTTATACACAACGTACAAATAATGGCATATGAGGGTGCATCACTAATCTGCTCTCTTCTTATGCCTACACCTGCAGGTATTTTATAACGATCCTCGCCCCCACTTCTCAACTATTACGAAGATTCTGTTCATCTCCTGAACACTTAAATCATAACATTCCGATTACCAGAGTTTGATTGTCTACAAATCGTTTCAAGTACATAATTAACAGCGGCGGTTTTACGCCTAAACACGCACTGACTTCGTCACGGACACATACGGCATTGAGGATACTGCTCAACGGAAGCTCCGTCGTTTTCTGTTGTGAGGAGTGTACGTCTAGTCGGGTCAAGCTCTGAGGTGACTGAGCCGCAGGTGCGCGGTTTGGCTTGGCGGGAGGTGTGGGGGGATGAGTCACACGGGGAGCGTCATACCAAACGTCAGTGATTCGTGCACGGGGTTGTTCCAACATGAAAGAATCGTGTGAGTACTTGTATTCTTATGCCGGCCAATCAGAATTTTCCGATACATGAAGTAATATCGACTTTAACGTTTTATCGGAACCATACATCTTCGTCCATCTTCTCACATTAACACTCCGGCGCTCTATTTGAGAGAAACATGTGCCCGTATCTGTCCTTTTTGCTTAGCAAAACGTAATGATAAAAATATTTTAGACTGTCCATGATAACAAGATTTATATTCTCAGACGAAGGGTATGCGTACTCGGTGTGATGTAACATGACATAATACCGCTTGTCACACCATTCGTTAACAAGGCTCACTACCCATACCCGTTGCTTCACTGCACGTGATCCTTTTTTCACTTCGCGGTGTATGTGCGCCTTTACACAGTTTAACCCTACGACGTAGTCCATTACATCGTTTGAGCCACAAAACCCCAGAATGCTCTTACCAGAATATCCGTAGAGTATTTGGACCTCCTGCTCCTCACGCTTCGCTCGGATCAATATGGCCTTAAAAGCCTCAAAGGAGGGAGGACTAGGGATTCTTTGAGTGTTCACCATATCTGTAGACGTTATCGAATACTACTTCATGAATGTCGAGCACGCAATATCAAAGGTAGCCATCACTTTTTCCGTCTATGCAAGAATTCTTCAAAATACATGTCTGAGATCCAGGGCTTGTTGAGGTCAACTGAGCACACAGGGCAGAGATATGAGGAGCTAGTGGCAGGAACCACGTGACCCCTTTGATCAGCCATACAGTGGGCGGTGCTTAGCCTTTTCCTTTTTTCCTGTACACACACACACACACACACACACGGAGAAAATGAAACGCTAATTGAAACAATTTATTTTAAATAAACATCAACAAATAATTACTCTAATTCATGGCATATATTCATATACGCGTAATAAATAAACATATCGTAAACAAGTAATTATATATATATATATATATATATATATATATATATATATATATATAAAAACAACATTCAGGGGCCATGGTACCCAAAGGGTACTGTTTCGTCTTATGTGTGTTACGACACACTTTCGTCCCCCTAAGTTCATTCACGCCCCCCAGTTTCTGTGGTCGAAAATTGTGGGTCCCTACAGTCAGTTGGGGTGGTTGGTCATCCTCATCTTCTAAGCTCACTAGCTCCTTCAGCGAGTCAAAGTTAACGATCCGCCGGTTCGCCTGGTTAAGCGTGATGCCTTTCGCCTTCACGATATATCTCACCTCCCCCACCCTCACCCGTACCCCATAAGTTTTTGGACCTGTTGAGACAAAAGAACAGCGTAGGCACTATCACCACATTCATACGGCGGCATGTATTCACCCTCCCTCTCTGTGAATATCAATGTGTCTGCGTAGAGAGAATGCCCAAGAGAATGCAGTAGACCCCAAAGTTTGATGCGAGCGTGTGCTGTTGTGAAGCTGACTACAGGTATGTAACACGTGATGTATCTGTAGCCAATTCGGTACTGTTGTACTTTATTATGTACGTATTACCCACATTCTAGATCTCCATGACCTCTATCGGGACCGTTGGCATAATCCCACACTTCGTTATAACTTTGGGCTAGATGGACGTTCCCCTTGCCTGTATTCTGTGCAAATTTCCCCCAAAGACTAGGCACAACTGCACTAAAGCGCTTGCCTGGGTTCTTTACAATTTGGGACCGGTCAGGTTGTATCCCTTCACGATCACCGTAGCGCTGAATATACGCCGATTTTTCATTTTCGGTTTCAACTCGCTGATACCCTTATGCTTCTACCTTATCCTTCTAAAAGTGTTTATATATAGCGTGAAAAGGTTGGGGAGCTTCTGAAACCTCCACACCTCATATATCTTGAATATTCTGTAACCGTGGCGAACGGCTAGGGACAGCTCAGGACTTGTATATACATCTCTGATCTTCCGCTGGTTGGTTGTGTGATTACAGGCCCAATTGTTCTCGTCTGCGCACTTCACGCACGAGGGAAACATGAGCTTGTAGTCTATGACGACGAGTAAGATCGGCATCCATAAGTCGCGAGGCGGGGGGAGCACGTCTACGAAAGAAAGACCGAAATAGTTCTCGTTCAACTTTGCTGAGAACTTCGATGGTGGGCAGGGCTGGTCCCACCAGTTTTTCTGGTGCTCCTACGGGGTACGGATTATTCTTCATCACGTAGGGGTATAACGAAGAGAAGTTGTAGTAATGGAGTTTCACGCCCTTCGTAGGTAGAAAGTATAGCTTGAAAGGATTTGTACGTCCACCGAACAAGCTATCGCCGCATCTTAGAGGATCCAACACCATTGAACGTTTGATGTTGTTTATTTCTTCACGGTACTGCCCATCTGTTTCCATCCGTGCATCATATTCATGCTCCCACAAGACCTTGTGAGTGAACTGGGAACCTATAAGTTGGTCACGGGTGCGGGTCCATGCAAGACTGTCGGCAGATCTACTATGGATATCGTACGATTCCACAATCAGGGCGTGGGCATCCATGCCACCAGCACCCATTAAAGGAGTACGCAGTCTTCTCACCAGTGGCACGGTCTTCGCTTAGACCATCCCCCCAAAAACGGCCATTTACCTTGATGGGCACTTTCACCGTGTTGCGGGCATGTTTTATGTATACCGGTTTTTTGCTGTATGTGTATGAGCCATTAAATAGCTTTATGCACATAACTGCATGTGGCGTTTCTATGAATGACGGCTAGTGTCTTTAGGCATGAAATTGTTCTTGAACACCGTAAAGCACAATGGGGCGATCGTGGTTGCGACTTGCAGCGGATCGCAGTTGAACCGGTCTATGTATATCCTTCTAAAGGCCTGGAAACACACTAAGCACGCGCACATCATTCACGCAATAACACTCGCATTCTTCCGCTATATTGTAAGGAATTTCTTCATTAAAACTGTTGTAGTAGCGGTAAAAATTTTCACGTTCACTATCACTCATGTTAGCATAGTTAAAGTAATGTTTTGGAGGAGGTAGGCCTACGTAATTTAAAGTGTCGCTCGTGAGGAAAGTGTAAAGGAAATACTCTTGAAACTTCGGCGGCTACGCCCATCACCTTGGGTAGCTTGGCTAATTTACAAGGTCTGAATAATAAAATGTCTTTAAACTGAACATTACCTCTTATTACACTCGACTTCCATGTACTCATCGCAGATAGTCTGGCTTACAAGTAGATGTGAGATAACCTCTTTGGTTTCAGCATCCATATATGTTTCTATATCGTAGTACACAGTTATACAAGGTATATTTTTAGGCTTAGCATCTTTCATACAACATACATACTTTATACCATCTGCCTTATATTTCTTATGGCATGTAGAACAGTGAATTTCATCATACTTATGCGTGAATTTCCCCCAATTATCCATCATATGAAACATACCACATTCACAGATTCTCATTTTCCTGCAAGTGCCAATTGACTTATGGAGCTCAAAGCATTTATTATTGAAAAATGTGCGTCTACACACATTACAGTCCCTCTTCTCAGATTCAACTACACGACTTTCACATTTGGAGCTTTTTACACTGCTCACATACCATGTGGCAATCCTTACAATGTTTCACCATATCGTCCGCAAACTGGGGTTCCATATGCCTTCCATATTTTCGACTTTTATGATAACTCCCGTAAAGGTCCCTTATATTACGGATGGGGAGATACGTTGTCCCTGACAGCCCTAAAATAAGTAGGGATCTTGTACGGTCTCTCACACTGCTTTTAAAAACATACACAGTCCTACGACGATCATAAATTCCAAATACAACTATACGAACATTAATTTCCTGCTCCACCCTTCTTAACTCTTCAGGACCCATATTACAGTCAAACTCAAGCTCGCAATCTGCTGCCAGTTTACGGGCACGCTGCATAACAGTCGGCAGCCAAATTTTTCTGGCCCCCGTATTTACTACAGTAAACATATAAGCTGAGACTACTGCTATAAAGCCGCAACCACGCTCGGTGTTTATATGCCGTCTGTAAATAGCCTGAGAATTGAAGTTAAGAGTATAAGGTGTGGCCGTATGTCCTGCAACACGGAACACTTGGTTAATATCTATCGTGAAGTTGTCCATGTTGAAGGTTGAGAGGCCTCCATTATATGGCCCACAATATATTCTATATCTACAGCGGCCAAGCGCCTGTATGGTATTACTATCCAAAAATCATCTACATCCCTGTCATCTAAACCGAACCCGAAGGACAAATTCGTCCTGACTTCATGACCGTCGTTGTTCTGAAGGGCAAACTCCACAATACGCTCAACTACGCGCCGTAGTCCGTTCTCAACACCATTGCTATACAATATACATGGTTCGCGGGTCGACCCTGACTACGTACCGATTTCTAGTCAGGGCTGGTGTGGGGGTAGCGGTGCGCACCAGGAACAGGAATAAGGGGCACATTTTTATTTGTGGAAGGAACCATTGTGAGGGTTGTATCGTAAGACGTAGAGGGCTGGAGTTCCATTACTGTGGGTCTAACAACCGGTGCACTCCTGGCGCGCTTTATACCTGACGTGGACGACGAATCATCAACTTCATCATGCCCCGCTTTCTCCTCGAATTGTCGCATGGGGGTGCTACAGTTGGCGTTGGTGGGGGTTCGCTAGCGGGGGTAGAGTCTGTAGCCCCAACAACTACAGTCATCGGTATCGTCTGCAATACCGATGATGGGGACATGTTGCTGGCGCAGTACCTCGCCCTCATCATCATTCACGGTTCTGGGAAAGAAGACAAGACTGTAGCATATAAGGAACATCACTGAAAATTTTATTATATTTTGTAAATGTAAGTGGAGTGTGACGTGTTAGAGATGGATTCCGCAGAAAAATTCAGGTTCACGAGTCCGTCCACATATATTATATCTGGCCCTACAGGATGTGGTAAAACTGTGTTTATGCTTAAAATCATTAAAGATATGGGGGAATGTTCTCAGAATTTGTGCTTAGTCATATGGTGCTATTCGTCTAATGACATCCTCAGGAACACCTGAGGATGTCATTAGACGAAAGCGCTTGAGCACCATTCTGTTTCCTTTCCTTCGTGGTTTTATTCATATATATATATATATATATATATACATTCAACTGCAAAGAACACGCAGTATAAATAACGTAAAGAACGACGCTTGTATAGGAGATATTCCGCGCAAGACGAGAAAGAGAAAACAACAAATGAAAAAATGAAGTACCACCTGGAATCGAACCCGGGATCTTCCGATTGCCGGTCAGACGCGATAACCACTACACCATGGACTCCACTCTTCCAAATGCCGTAATTCCTCTACATACTCGCAGAAACCAATGCCCCAAGGGGGCACCTCCCGCTTGCCGTAACATTATATACATTCAACTGCAAAGAACACGCAGTATAAATAACGTAAAGAACGACGCTTGTATAGGAGATATTCCGCGCAAGACGAGAAAGAGAAAACAACAAATGAAAAAATGAAGTACCACCTGGGAATCGAACCCGGGATCTTCCGATTGCCGGTCAGACGCGATAACCACTACACCATGGACTCCACTCTTCCAAATGCCGTAATTCCTCTACATACTCGCAGAAACCAATGCCCCAAGGGGGCACCTCCCGCTTGCCGTAACATTATATACATTCAACTGCAAAGAACACGCAGTATAAATAACGTAAAGAACGACGCTTGTATAGGAGATATTCCGCGCAAGACGAGAAAGAGAAAACAACAAATGAAAAAATGAAGTACCACCTGGGAATCGAACCCGGGATCTTCCGATTGCCGGTCAGACGCGATAACCACTACACCATGGACTCCACTCTTCCAAATGCCGTAATTCCTCTACATACTCGCAGAAACCAATGCCCCAAGGGGGCACCTCCCGCTTGCCGTAACATTATATACATTCAACTGCAAAGAACACGCAGTATAAATAACGTAAAGAACGACGCTTGTATAGGAGATATTCCGCGCAAGACGAGAAAGAGAAAACAACAAATGAAAAAATGAAGTACCACCTGGGAATCGAACCCGGGGTTTCTGCGAGTATGTAGAGGAATTACGGCATTTGGAAGAGTGGAGTCCATGGTGTAGTGGTTATCGCGTCTGACCGGCAATCGGAAGATCCCGGGTTCGATTCCCAGGTGGTACTTCATTTTTTCATTTGTTGTTTTCTCTTTCTCGTCTTGCGCGGAATATCTCCTATACAAGCGTCGTTCTTTACGTTATTTATACTGCGTGTTCTTTGCAGTTGAATGTATATAATGTTACGGCAAGCGGGAGGTGCCCCCTTGGGGCATTGGTTTCTGCGAGTATGTAGAGGAATTACGGCATTTGGAAGAGTGGAGTCCATGGTGTAGTGGTTATCGCGTCTGACCGGCAATCGGAAGATCCCGGGTTCGATTCCCAGGTGGTACTTCATTTTTTCATTTGTTGTTTTCTCTTTCTCGTCTTGCGCGGAATATCTCCTATACAAGCGTCGTTCTTTACGTTATTTATACTGCGTGTTCTTTGCAGTTGAATGTATATAATGTTACGGCAAGCGGGAGGTGCCCCCTTGGGGCATTGGTTTCTGCGAGTATGTAGAGGAATTACGGCATTTGGAAGAGTGGAGTCCATGGTGTAGTGGTTATCGCGTCTGACCGGCAATCGGAAGATCCCGGGTTCGATTCCCAGGTGGTACTTCATTTTTTCATTTGTTGTTTTCTCTTTCTCGTCTTGCGCGGAATATCTCCTATACAAGCGTCGTTCTTTACGTTATTTATACTGCGTGTTCTTTGCAGTTGAATGTATATAATGTTACGGCAAGCGGGAGGTGCCCCCTTGGGGCATTGGTTTCTGCGAGTATGTAGAGGAATTACGGCATTTGGAAGAGTGGAGTCCATGGTGTAGTGGTTATCGCGTCTGACCGGCAATCGGAAGATCCCGGGTTCGATTCCCAGGTGGTACTTCATTTTTTCATTTGTTGTTTTCTCTTTCTCGTCTTGCGCGGAATATCTCCTATACAAGCGTCGTTCTTTACGTTATTTATACTGCGTGTTCTTTGCAGTTGAATGTATATAATGTTACGGCAAGCGGGAGGTGCCCCCTTGGGGCATTGGTTTCTGCGAGTATGTAGAGGAATTACGGCATTTGGAAGAGTGGAGTCCATGGTGTAGTGGTTATCGCGTCTGACCGGCAATCGGAAGATCCCGGGTTCGATTCCCAGGTGGTACTTCATTTTTTCATTTGTTGTTTTCTCTTTCTCGTCTTGCGCGGAATATCTCCTATACAAGCGTCGTTCTTTACGATATATATATATATATATATATATATATATATATATATATATATATATATACAATGACAGTCTTTGAAAAAGTTTTTTTTTAATATCCAAAGATTTTGTTTCCTATTTTCAATATGGCCTCAGATGAGGACAATTTTTGAATAAAATGGAATTACGTTAATAAAAAAAAAGGCTAATAGTTCTTGTTTGCATATATATATGTTCATGTATTTATACATTTACACGCCACATAATCTTTTTGAGAGGTATTTTTGTTTTTTTTACTTTTGTTACGTATATTACTTCCTTATGATCATATGGTCTCATATGGGACATTCCATAAAATGTACCGGAAGTGTCTTTTCAAAATAAATGCGATATTTTCTTGTTGTATGCTATCCCTTTACCTAGAATTTCCATTGAAAATATTTTTTAAATAAACAAAATAAAAATATGACCGAGAGGGTTAAAATGCATCTATGAAATCTGTCTTAATGTTATAAAATGTAATGTACCAATGAAACCCCCTGAGAAGGCTCGCCTACGCCGTTGCAAGAACATAATACGCACACTAGCTCGTAAAAGTCAAACTGTGGGGAAGAAAAAATTAATTATTGTACAAAGAGGGGTTCATTCCTCTCCATCTTATTTTCAGTTTTGGGTCCTTCACTCCCTAGTTTAATATAATGAAAATAGTCGTGATTCCACACGAGGTGTATGCTTCACTGCAAAGCTCAAAGAGTCAAGATACGGTTCTAAAACCCCGTAAAAGCAGGCTTAAAAGAATGGAAAGCGAATTGATAGACCTATTAAACAGTGAAAAGTCATCTGACAAGAAAAGAATCTTATACCAAGAAGCTCTGCAGAAATTTCTTTATGAATATGAAAATTATAAGAATCCGACAGAGGTCCCCATAGTTATTAGGTACAGCGCAGACAACGCTGAGCATAGAGGTATAGAACCTGGAGGCGAGGCTAGAGACGACAAGACAAAGAACAATGGAGCGACCCCACAACATATCGAGCATGTATTAAAAAGTAGTCTATCACATACATTGCGGAATAAAGGCTTATGTCTTTATAAGCTATTGAATGAGGATTCCATTATACACTGGACCGATACAGGTGAAGTTGTTGTTGAAGGAACAAAGGTACAGCGCTCGAATATCGTTGACATCGTCCATGACCTGGTGAGAAAGTGGGATAGGCCCCCACTAGCAGGATGGAAATATATTAAACAAGACTACAGCAAATAAATGTGCCCAAAACATTGATAGGCAATCTGAACAGGTGAAAAGACCTTGGACAAGCCACGCTTGTCCCACAACAGAACACGTCTTCGCCCCGATCGGTAGCATCTCTGAAGAGGAGGAAGAGGCCGATCAATGGCGATCAACCCTACCCCAGCGCCTCTAAAATACGCAAATGGCTAACATATTAAGAAAACGTTGACATTTCTAGCCCAGCCTCCTACAGCGGCGTTGATAGACTGTACAGAGGCGTTTATAATGAGGGAGTAGGGAAAAAAGATGTTTAGAGGGTTTTGCTGGAGCAGGATGCCAAATTAAATAAAATAAATAGTCGAGCTTCACAATTATTCATGTCATTGTAAATTGAAAAATGTATTTATTATTATTATTAATAAAGGTTATTCTATTCTATTCTATAAAACAGCCAAGACAACATCAGCCTCGATTAATTCTATTTGGCCGGCGGATTTAACAGATATACAGAGATATTCATTGTATAATGGTAGCTACCGCTACATCCTATTCATAATAGATGTATTCTCTAGATCAGTGGTCGGCGAACTTTTTGGGTATTACCCCAAAATATATTTGAGGACGTAATCAGGACGTAAATTCGTAATATTCTAAAATTTAGAATAACGCCACATTTATGTAACAAAATAAAATAAAAATATACGAAAAAAATATCAGCACAAAGTGTCTCTCATACCGCACGCATTACCCCCAAAAGTTTTAAATTTACCCCATTTGGGTAATTTACCCCTGTTCCCCGACCACTGCTCTAGATATTTGTGGTTAATCCCCCTGAAAAATAAATCGCCTGAAACAGTTGCTAAAGCTACCAAAACGCTGATGTTGAAAGAAAACAGGGTTCCTGGCTATTTTTGTACGGACATGGGGAAAGAATTTGTAGGCCGAGCTTTTCAGAGCATGTTGGCAGAGTTTAATATCAATTACTACATTAGCAATTCTATACATAAGGCCTCTTTTGCTAAAAGAGTTCAATGTACCATAAAGGAACGCATGCATCGCTATTTCACACAAAATATATAGACATTCTGGATTCGCTGGCCTCATCCTACAACCGTTCACACCACCGAGCGATTGGTACAACACAACGAAATTTTAGAAAGAGGTACGCACACAGCATGAGGTGAGAAAAGACACTCGTAGAGTGCCACCACACTGCGCGTTTCAAAATCAATGATTATGTAAGGCTGTCGCGTTCGGGTAATAAATTTGCGAAGGGATTTGAGCAAGACTGGACACGTGAGATTTTTAAAGTTAGGGCTATGAGACCTAAAGACGAGATAATGCTGTATTATGTTGAAGATTTGAATGGGGAAGAAATTGCAGGAGGCTTTTACGGCGAGGAGCTGCAGAAAGTGACATTTAATTTAGGAAAAAAGTGTTTAAAATTTAAAAAACTTTCGGTAGCGAAGGATCAGGAAAGAGAAAAATGTACCTGGTGAAGTGGCTAGGGTACCCAGAAAGCTTCAACACCTATATAAAAGCTGATGCAATAATGAGGCTTAAATAGTATGCAACATGGCGCCTAACCACTTCTACGTCACACTCCCGTCCTCTTCTCTGTCTGTACACCCTGGCAACACCCTGGCCAACTTTGTAACAGAACTCCATGGGCCCATCGAATTGGGTCGTGAATCATATGAGGTAGGAATATGCGAAATTCAATTATCTACCAAGTTTTTAAGTATTGATAATAAAGAATCCGTTTTTACGGTTCTTAGAAACCTTGATGACTGTGAAAAGGCCAGTATAACTCGGGACGAAACCATGCGTGCCGCCCGGAGTGGTGGGGCCACAGTACTACACTACAGTAGTAACACTAGGTCCGGGTCATTATGGCGCAGCCATAAATGTTGTGAGAGACTTAAATGGTAGTTTGAAAAGATAAAATCTTACGGATGATTTAGTATACGAAATCGTAGACAAAGATACCCCGGTACATACTCTGACTCTAAAATCAGAGGCTAATAGAATTATTAAAGACAAAGGGCTGTTCAAAATTATAACCTAGGGCCGATATAGAGCAGCGATCCAAAGAGAATACCTTTCACGAAACACAACATGACTTGTGCAGTCTAATGTATTAGTTGAAATTGGAGAAATTGAACGATGGCTACCCTACCCCAGACATGTGCTATATTTACAGAATATCGTGGCACATAAGTTTGTTGGGGATACCCAGGCGCGCCTGCTGCGTATCGCTCACATTACCAATCATAGGGGAAGGAGCTTCAGCATTACATATGACAAGCCTCATTATGTCAATGTCGCAACTAATCTACTAACCAATATCTCAATATATATAGAACGATTGAGGGGAAAAGTTTCCCATTCGGCGACGGGAGCTTAACAGTGAAGCTGCACTTTCGTCGCCCTGTGACATAATGACCCGTAGGCCTTTCACAATCTATCGAAGGGTGAGATACCAGCGCGGGAGTGGGATTGGATCCAATTTTTCAACCATACTGCGTACGGCTGTCCCCTTGCTGAAGAGTGGTGCCAGGTATCTCGGCAGGAAAAAATTACAATCAGGTCTTAACGCGGTAGAGGACATGATGGGGGGGGGACTAAGCCTAAAGAAGCTCTAAAAAATTACTTAAAACCTACACGGGACAAAATCATCGAAGATGCAAAGAGAAAAATGCGTGGTGGTGGGAAGAAGAAGAGCCTGTCCGGAAGAAGGGGTTACCAGCACGTGGCATTAAACGTAAAAGGACATAAAAAAGGTGTAAGCGACTGAAACCTATGGTTGATCATTTTTTTTAACTGATATAAGCTAAGGACATTGCTCTCATGAATCATAGGCTGTTTACTACTTGTCGAGAGAGGTGCCACTATTTCTGGCTCGCCATGGCGCGTTTCATCCATCCGTGTAGTTCACAATGTTGTAAATCGGAGCTGTCCCTCTTTGATATGCCCCCAGGATAAGTTTCTATTGAGCACAGTGACTTTATTACAATTAATCCGCTAAACACCATTAGCTCACCGAGTGCTCCTATAGAGTTCGTGATCCCTAGCTCAGGCCCTTACTTTTTTGATCCAAGCTGTGTGCACATGTACGCTAAACTGCAAATAGCACATTCAGATAGAACGGATTGCGAAGATATACGTTGTATTTCCAGAAACAAACTTTCTGCACTCCATATTCAGTGTGACGTATTTAAACTAGGTCAACATCTCGGCAGGAACTGGATACTATCACCTACGAGCCTATCTGGAAAATGTTCTCAACTTTTCAAAAGAAGCGAAGGACACCTTTTTAACTGCTGAGGGCTATTATCCAGCTAAAGATGAAAGTAGTATAAAGGACAAGTTTATAAATTCTAAAAAGGAGATATATGAATGCTTCGGACGCCTGCATACAGACTTCACATTCCAGGAGAAGCTGCTTGTGAATGGGGTCGATATGAAAATAAAGCTCACTCGTACGAATCCTGAGATTTGTTTAAATCTGACGGCTGACCAAGAAGAGCTCAAAGCCTGTGGTGGTTCGTGTTATGGAGACATTCCGCGTGCGCCGAGTGAAATTAAGCTCGGCTAAACAGCTTCAAATTGAAAAATTTACTACATGCCACAGTAAAATACCTAATTAACAGAGTACATATCAAACTATATACAGTACCCTGTGGGCTAACATCGAAACAGATAGAAAACGTCGCCCTTGGATCTCTACGTAAAAGGTTATTAATTGGAATGCAGGAACACGTTTCTGTGAATGGAAAATATAAGAACGCCTTTAATTTCGAAAATTTCGGCCTTAAAAGTATCAGGTCATCCAATAAGTAATGTTTTTTAGATCGGAATTTGAAGGACAAAAAAAACAACTGAAACTTTTTAATCTAGTATATATTTTCCATCGGAATCAGTGACACTCTGCCAACGTCCTACAAGCTTTTCAATGCCATGTTTATAAAATTCAGGCGGTTTTGAGGCAAAAAACGTACAAAGACTGGTGTGCAGGTCATCTAAAGAAGTATACTGTTTCTCGTCAAGATAGTTTTGCAGACTTGAAGAGATGATAATCTGAAGGCGCAAGGTGTGGAGAATGTGGAGGATGTGGAAGTTTTTCCCACCCAAGCTCCTCAATTTTTGCAGAAGTGATCCGAGCGGTATGAGGACGTGCGTTGTCGTGGTGGAACACGATTCCTTTCCGATTAACCAAAGGTGGTCTCTTTTCTTTTAGTGCCGTGTTCAATCGATCCAATTGTTGACAGTAGACTTGAGCGGTGATTGGGTGTGTGATAAGGTTTCAAAGTGTATTACACCACCTTTATCCCACCAAACACTAAGCAACACCTTCCGAGGGTGAAGATTTGGTTTTAGCTGTGGTGTCGCTGGTTCTCCGGCACAAACCCACTGTCGACGGTGCTTAACGTTCTGGTTCAGTATCCACTTTTCATCACCAGTCACTAAACGGTGCAAAAACGGATCTTGGAGTTCACGGGAATGAAGAGCTGTGCTAATGTTTACCCGCACCCTCAGATTGTCAACCGACAATTCATGTGGCACCCGTTTTCCTGACTTAGGCACTTTCCCGAGTTGCAAATGTCGATGGATGGTGGACGGGGATGAATTGAGTTTCTGGGCCAATTCTTCGACAGTTGTTGAACAGTTCTTCAAGTGCGGCTAACAGCAGGTCATCATCAAACTCAGCAGGGCGTCCAGAGCGTGCTGCATCTGTCAAACAGCAGTCACCATTCCTAAACTTTTGAAACCATCTTTGACATTTCCTCATACGCAGAATATCGTTGCCATAAACTTCCTGAATGTTTCGCGTTGCTTCAGTAGCACTATTCCCTTTTCTGAACTCGTAAAGCATTATATGCCTGATATGCTCTTCTGATACCGCCATGTTTATGAGAGGTTCACATAAAGCAAAACACACGTCTTCATTGGTCAAGGTCTGTAAAGTATGTAGCGAAACACGATAGATCTCTTAGATATAACCTTCGGAAAATTTATGCTTAATCCGAGTTGGACTAGTTTAAACTATCGTAAAAAACATTACTTATGGGATGACCTGATATAACCCTATACGTCAATGGAGTCGCCTTAAGGGGGACATTAGAAACGGATTATTCAACAGAAGCAGTGTTCCCGCTTTGCTCGAGAGCTTATAATAATTTTGCACATATTGCTGGTACTTGCAACGAATTAGGAATCAGCGTAGCACAGAAGGAATTCATCGGACAGGTTAACCTTTACCCATTTGACATCACCCCTGACTTATCTGCTAATATAAACACGCACAAATCCACAACAGAGTGGAAACATCTCAGTCAGATTAGAATTCGCCAAGCCGCTAGACGCCCCTATTAGTGTACTAGTATACCTATCGACCTCTAGTAGGTCGATAGGTTTAAAGGCGTAGTCACAAACTTTTAAAAATGGATGCGAGTACACTCCAGAGAGTAATGAATAGTGATCGAATCACACGCTCCAAATTTATCGGTGTTTGCAAAGAATGAGATGCTGAAGTTTCCAACCACTAGACACCACGGCGCACTTATTCTAAATACGGATGTTAGCGGAGGTGAAGGGATTCATTGGCTAGCCGTTTATTTTAAAAATATGGAGTGAATGTAGTTTTAACTCACTGAGGATCCATCCTTGGAATGACGCTATTATTGTAAATTTCTCGAGTAATTGCACATCTCCCAGATTATCTGGAATCCTTACCGTTTTCAGGGGTACTGTAGCAATACTTGCGGGATGTACTGCCTTTCGTTCCTCATGCATATGGCCCACGGGAACGAATTTACAAATTTTAAAAAAATATTCGATTTGTGTGACAGCGAAATGATGTTCTGGTATGCAGCCAGATAAAAAAAAATCGGTTCCCGTTTGTACACACACGCTGTATTGTGTGAAGTTTTATGCATATATAATTGTAACAAGTAATTGCAACAATAGTGTAAAATATAAAATGGTCCCAATAATATTAGTTTGTGTAGCGTTTAAGGTTTATATTTACAGTAGCTTACTTAAAATGTAATGGATGCTAGTTCTATTACTAATTAAGTTGAATATGAAAATATAATATATAAAAAATGGGATCAATGTAACTCCTATATGTGTGAGAAACACTGAAGGACATATTACGTAAAATTGTGTTGTATACAGTAAACGCTATTATGTAAAATTTTATAAAACATTCCTCATTGCTCTATCATTTAATAAAATGTTGAAGATACATGGCTTATTCTTGCCCGACACACGCACAAAAAGAAAAAACGCATCACTTCGTCGATAATACGACAATCGCTGGGCTGAGTGTGCAGTAAAACCTACTTCCATATTTAGGTCACTGTCCATGAGTTTCTTCAAAACTATTACGAAAATTTTCTGTAACACGATCGAGTTCCTCATCGGTCCTCTAAGGAAAAAGGACACGGTTGGAGACATTTTAAAATTATTTTTGGCTAGTTCATGCATTTTTCTGAAGGAGGAAGGGTGACTAGTTGGGCATACTACGCACCGCCCGCCGTCACCGGGTCTCGAACCCGGGGACCGCTGGCGTTTGTGCTGGGAGAGACGCTTAAACAGCTAGGGTACCCGTGCAAATAATAAACAGTAAGCATTTAGCCTAACCGGGTCATTCACATATACTTTGATACACTCTTTGTATGGTAAAAGTTGCTTAAAATTATTCGAGATCTATGGGAAAATATTGAATGCCCAGTTAGACTAGTTCAATGCTAGGTTAGGTTAATTGATTGCCCGGTTAGCTCAATTGTATGCGTTTGACAAAGGGTTAGGTTAAATCGGCGATGAAATCCATCCCTTTAAAGTTTGCAGTAAATATGGTTAAATTATGGATCTTTATAAAAATAATTAACACTTGCAAAGGATTCTTGAATAATATAATGTAGGACCGTATTAATCACTGAGCTGAATGACACATGATAGATATATATAAGTTCTATATAGACAGAGCGGCAATCAGTTTAAATCACATTTCATAATTTTGTAAATATTATGCAATAAATCATAACTCGGACACTTTAAAATGCCTAATTTATGCCATTTATCTACCAACCCCCTTCTTGTGTGAAAGGATGACTAGCTGGGCATACTACGCACCGGCCGCCGTCACCGGGTCTCGAACCCATGGTAGATAAACAATTAGCCTAACCGGGTCATTCACATATACTTTGATACACTCTTTGTATAGTAAAAGTTGCTTAAAATTATTCGATCTATAGGTAAATAGAGAAATGCTATAACATAGAGCGTATTAATTTTTCTACTTCTCATGTGTGTCCCCTTCCGCTGTCTCAATCTGCTCAACTTCACAAATGCTTGACACTTGTTGCGATGAAAATAATTCTTCCATGTCAACAGCGGTAAAAAGTTGTAGAGTTGCACCGGCACTGCAGGAAGACATGATAAAATCACTTTCGTGTATATATATATATATATATATATATATATATGGGCTACGTAGTGGCCGATGTCGTAACACCGCTTCTCGGAGATCAGCGAAGTTAAGCGACATTGGGTCTGGGTAGTAGTTGGATGGGAGACCGTCCTCTGCGCCCAGATTATGTAGCGACCCGTGGTTCGGATCCCACGTAAAGCTGTAGGTCCCCTCCGTCATATGACCTTAGATGTTGCGAAGGAGGTTAAACAACCCCAATTTAAAAAAAAATATATATATATATATATATGTGTGTGTGTGTGTGTGTGTTTGGCTTACGTAAGATCTCCAACTTCAAACACCTGTGGTGAAGAATAGATTTCTGATTGACTATGTATTCATTGCGGATAGCAAATGAGTGGACAATCACCGGTAAAAATAGCAACTGATATGGCTTGAATTGACCGTGGACCCCCTTATATGTGGCGCGTTTATCGAACTCGAAGGCTTTCTGATTGGCCAATGACGGCTCTGTAGGCGTTACTATGTCACATGTATGCGGGTTTTGAACCAATCAAACTGTAGGCTCGATCTCAGGCCCCATTCGTTAGCTCGAGAATTTCTGATTTGGCCGACGCCGTTTCTGAGGGCGTCTTTATCAAAATTGGTTTAAACAGCCCTCAGATTTTTTTAATTGCTTTCAGAGAGGTCAAAATTATGTAAATATTAAATGAATGGTTGATTATTTCCTTATTTTGTAATTAAAAACTTATTTATTTGCTTGAATTTCAACATAAAAATTTACCATTAATTATTTAGCATGTGTTTAAAATTTTTAAAACGTCAACTCAATGTTAATAAATCTTCATTGAATAAAATTACCAGATTTTTTCACAAATTGAATTGTATTCGTATTAAGGGAAGACTTTCGAACTCCTTTTAAATTATTTTAAAAGTAATTTGAAAGTCTCTTGATTACACAGGCCTGCGAATGAGAACTTTATAAGATTTGTTTTCATACTAATAACTGATTTTATATAATTCAACTACGCTGATTTCGAATAAGGTGTCCATTTTTTTCTATCAAGTAAGGATATTCTGCAAACTGGAAGGGAAAAAACAACAAATATTATTTATTTCAATTTACATTAGGTACCTATTTCGCTTTGTTATACTAATTACAAATGCAAACACTTTAAAAAGAAAGAAGACTATTACGGTCAATTACATATTCATCTTTATTTGTCCTGAGTTTTCTTGTGCCTTTTAGTCTCGAATGTACGTGCTGTTCCTTTTCTTTTATGTAATAATTCTGGAGTATCCCGTCTCAACATCCAGCAGTAATCAGCCATCATGCTGATGTCTCACCTTCCCTGATATCTCTTCTCCATTTCTTCGATGTCTTGGTGAAACCAAGCATTTATAGGCAGTAGTATTTAATCAATTTAATTAAAATAACACATGTAATAGGAAATGACATGGTACTTTTGCATTATCCTCCTAACACTAATTTTTTTTTATAACGGCTAACGCCTGCGGCGGGCTGTTTTTACCGTAACCTAACCAAACCTAACCTAACACCAACACTAATTTTTTTTTATAATGGAAGGAAAATAAAGTACCATAACCAAAACCAAACCAACATTATATAAAAAATTAGTGTTGGGAGGTAATGCAAAAGAACCAATGACATTTTGTGAAAAGTCTGTACGTGATGGCGAAAAATGAATATTATTTTCGGAATCAGCGTGCAAAAATTACTATATAAGTGCTAAAATATTTTGGACAACAAAATCGCACGCCTGTTATTTTTATTAAAATTCGCGAGGTTTTAAAGCCTTTTGAAGGAATGAACTCATTTTAAGTCTAAAAAGTTAAAAAAAAAAAATTTAATGGAAAAATCTTTAATAAGTATATACTGTATATACACTTTATAAGTATATATATATACACACTACCAGTCAAAAGTTTAAGTACACCTACTAATTTCCAATGTTTTGCTGCTTAGCTCATTACATAAACTTTAAATGTAAACTGAACAGGGACTAGAGATGAATTTGCTTACCTGGCTTTCATATTGTATGCTTCAGTGCATCTGCCCTATGCAGTGTGTTGTAACACAGAAGCTTCTTCAAAATAGCCTTCAAAATGTGTTAATTTACGTGTAGCATGCAACCTAAAATTAATGCCATTAGCTCTGCCCAAAGGTCCAAAAACAATTTAAAAGTCTTTACTGAGGTAGTGTGTTTCTTCAGAAGTATGTTAATACATGTGTTCAGTTATTAACATGCGCTGCAGGTCTTTACATATAAAATTCTTGCAGAGGAGTTAACTGTATAGTTTGAAGTATATTTCTGTGTTTCAAAAAGCAAAAATGGGTGCCAAAGCTCAGTTAACAAGAGAAAAAAAGACAGTCGATTGTAACTTTGAGAAACGAGGGCAAATTGCAAAAAAATTAAAAGTTTATGTGAATGCGGTTGCTTGTGCCATTAAACGGTACGAAGAAACTGGTCAAAATAAGGAGAGAAAAAGGTCAGTGCGACCAAGAATCACAACAGACTCAGAGAACAAATATATCCGAGTCACCAGTCTGCGCAACAGACACCTCACAGCACCTGAAATCAAAGCCCAGCTGAACAACTCCAGAAGTACAACAGTTTCAACATCAACTGTTCAGGGAAGACTAAGAGAGGCAGGATTAAAAGGACAAACTGCAGCAAAGAAACCAATGCTGAGACTCCAGAACAAAAAGAAAAAGCTAGCCTGGGCTAAAAAACACCAAAATGGACTGTTGAGCAGTGGAAATTTGTCCTTTGGACTGACGAATCAAAGTTTGAAGTTTTTGGATCTAAACGCAGAGTATTTGTGCGGCGCAGAGCGGGTGAAAGACTGACACAGCAGTGTGTTGTGCTAACAGTGAAGCACGGTGGAGAGTGTGATGGTCTGGGAATGTTTGGCAGGGGAGCAAGTTGGAGATCTCCACAAAGTCACTGGAATACTGAACCAACGTGGCTATCACAGCATTCTACAGCGCCATGCCATCCCATCTGGATTGCAACTAGTTGGCCAACAGTTCATAATGCAGCAAGACAACGATCCTAAGCACACTTCCAAGCTGCGTCAAAATTACCTGAAGTAGAAAGAACGGCAACGTCAGCTCACAGTTATGGAATGACCAGCACAGTCCCGGGATCTGAACCTCATTGAGCTAGTGTGGGATGAACTGGATCGACGAGTGAAAGCCAAGCAGCCATCCAGTGCTCAGAAGCTCTGGGAACTCTTACAAGAGTGCTGTCAGCAGCTTTCACCAGACTACTTCCTTTCTCATGTTGAGCGCATGCTTCGAATTTGTTCTGCTGTAATTGCTGCTAGAGGAGGCTATTTTGATGAATCTAAAATTTACTTTGCTTTTGTTAAATTGTCCTGATTTGTTGTTAAGTTCCCATGTTTGTACTTATGAATTTGCGTCATGATAATTTAGTTAGTAAATAAAAAACAAACAAAATTTGAAATTTATGAATATTTCAGGGTGTACTTAAACTTTTGACTGGTAGTATATATATACAGTACTGGCCAAATTATTAGGAATTTTTTTAAATTTCATTTTTTGGTATAAAATGTTAAATTAAACCAATTTTAAACGTTGAAAAGTTATTTATTTCTACACAAGAATACATGGTCATTATTTAGCAATAGTTTAGTACTTAGTTTGACCCACCTTAGCTGCCATAATGGCTGCGACACGCTTCGGCATGCCATGAATCAATTTTTTGCATAATTCTTTAGTCGAACGGAGCGTGTTTGTTCGTCAGTTTTCGTTTGGTTGTCGTGCGATGCGGGTGTGTTTCTCTTTCTTTTACGTGTCATTGTAACTACCGTTTAATTTAAATAGTGTATTTACCCAATTTCGGCAATTATTTGTTACAGTTTTTAAGTGAATTTGAAAATGGGCGAAAGAATGACTTGAGTCCACGGAAAATTGGGCAAATACAGGTTTTATTAACTTCTTCTACATTTAAACAAAAGGAAATCGCTGCCAAACTCCATGTTTCACCACAGTCAGTACTTCGTATTAAGAAAAAAATGGTATTTGGAGAAAATGTAGGCCCCAAAAGGGTTGGAAGATGCGGCAGAAAAAGGGTAACGACTCCAAGAACTGATAGACAGATTGCAATTTTGTCTCTTAGAAATAGAAGAGCTACTTGCAAAAACATTTCCAGTAGTCTAGCGGCTGATGGCATCAATATTAGTCGTAGAACAGTCAACAGGAGGCTTCTAACTGCCGGCTTCAAAGCCTACCGCCCAAGGAAGAAGCCCAGGCTCACTGAGGCTATGAAGAAGGCACGTTTTGCATGGGCAAAGGAACACATTAACTGGACTAGTGAGGATTGGGAACAGGTAAGAATAATATTTAACTGTTTAGTTGGGTATTTAACATCAAATAGAATGTTAATACAGTAAATACAGTATGCATAGAAGTGTATTTACAGTACGTGATAAAACTGCAGTAAAAATATCTGTAAAGCAGCAAGTCATACTGTACTTCGTTTTAGCTGTACTTCATACGCTATGCGCTGACTCTTTCACAGGGCTTTCTTTGATTGCAGGTGGTGTTCTCCGATGAGTCAACGATTGCCGTGCTTGACGATCGTGTTCAAAGTGTAAGAAGGAGGCCTGGAGAAGAATTTTTGCCTGAGTGTCTGATGAAAACGGTGAAATTTCCACAAAAGATCATGGTTTGGGGAGCAATTTCTGTGCATGGAACTAGTCGTTTGAGCATTGTTGAGGGGAATATGAACCAAGTCAAGTATATAGAAGTACTAAGAGGACGTCTACTGCCTCAAATAAGGGAATGGTATGGTAATAGACGTTGGATTTTTCAACAAGACTCAGCCCCATGCCACACGGCAAAGTCGGTTAAAAAATGGTGTCATGAAAATAGTGTTCGGTTGCTCCCATGGGCTGGAAATTCTCCAGACATGAACCCAATCGAAAGTTTATGGTGTATTTTAAAGGACGTAATCCATGAAACGCCGATAACAACAAAACACCAACTCATAGAGCGACATATGAGAATAAAAACCCACTCTAATAGACAGAGTTTATTTCCACGACAGTTTCGACGCCCACTGGCATCCTCCTCGGATTGGAATGTTTCCTTACTCGCTTTTAGTAAATGTAATAATGGAAGTAATTAATGTGGAAATAAATATATGCAGTAATTATGTCAAACA
>JAJOZX010007387.1:150000-165000 GCA_023014485.1 Bathynomus jamesi
GCGTCGGGGGCCCATTCCTTGGTCGGCTCGTTCGTCCGATCTAACCCCCCCCCCCCCCCACTTGACTTCTTCCTGTGGGCCTATGTCTAAAATAAGTTTTTGTTCCACCAATGGTAACAACTTTGGAACATTTGAAGGAAAGGATACGTGAGGCTGTTAGAAAAGTTCAGTATGATATGCTACAAAATGTATGGAGGGAAACAGAATACCGCTTTGATGTCTGCAGAGCCACAAAAGGAGTTCATATTGAACTTCACTAGTTTGTAAATAAAACTTTGAGTTCTTCTTTATTTGTATATCTTGCTTTTCGCTGTAGCTTTGTTAGTTTTTTCATAAATGTTTAAAATCGGGAAGATCATTTGTAATAACCCGGTGTGTATGTAATATATTATATATATATATATATATATATATACACTGTGTATATATATATATATATATATATATATATATATATATATATATATAATTTTTTTTTTTTTTTTGAAAAGCCATATGCTACCAATTGTGACTAAGTAATGTTATTCACTGACGCGTGCGTACCAAGTTCGGAGGTTTTGAAGGAGCTGGTGTAGAATTCGTTTCATTTGATGCTACTAACCTTGTTGGATCCGCTTTCAACCGAGTGTGTTTTAAGATCGGAATCAGTGCTTCTGAAATGTTTTTGAACAAAGCTTTAGAAATTGGCCTTACAGAGGAATACATTCGTGACACGTTTATTGGCATTAATATTGAAGGGGGGGTGCTTTCCTCTTTCCCCTTATGGACAACTGGTTTGATTTCTCCCTTCTCTCCCCTCCTCCTCTCCAAATATCTCTCCTCCCTCTCTCTCTATATCTCTCTCTCTCTCTCTCTCTCTCGCGCTGGGAAAATCTACACAGAATGGGCTTTTGGACCACAGTGAACTGGAAGAGATTGGCGTATCAGATCCTTCGCACCGAGAGAGAATTTTGGATGCCGTGTCCACCCTCCCTTCGGCCGCGCCTCCGCCTCCCGCCCTCTGTCGTACCTTCGACACTCTAGAGGAATGGCTCTCAGCCATCCACCTGCCGCAGTACGTGAAGGTGTTCAGAAAGCACGGCTTCGGGGAGATGGAGCGCGTGCGGAAGATCTGGGAGGTGGAGCTGTCGGTGGTGTTGGAGGTGACGCTCCAAGGGCACCGGAAGCGCATGCTCGCTTCGCTTGGGGACAGACCCATTGAGCCCGAACTCCCGGCCTCACTCGCGCCCCAGGAACTCAGCCTGGAACTCTCCAAACTGGTGAGGACGACCGCTTATTGTGGCTGTAGGTAGCGTCGCTTGCATGGCTTTCCCCTTCTTGCATGTTGAAACCTTTGTTATCATGATTATACTTCATCGCTGTAACGTCGTTCATTATTTCCTTTAAAACTTACGACTGATTCACACCAATATATATATATATATATATATATATATATATATATATATATATATATATATATATATATATATATATATGGGATGAATTTCACAATTAAACACGTGAAATTAATGAATGCTGCAAACCCACAAGGAAAAAGAAAAAACGATTTCAAGGCCTTTCGTGTATTCAGAGCTACACCTCGTCAGGGAATGATTCCCTGACGAGGTGTAGCTCTGAATACACGAAAGTCCTTGGAATCGTTTTTCTTTTTCCTTGTGGGTTTGCAGCATATATATACACGTGTGTGTGTGTGTGTGAATCATTCGTAAGTATACAAGTCGTAAGTCGTATATGAGGTCACCTTACATTCTTTACCCATTCGCTCAACAGTTAACGCGCGCAATCATTCAGTTTCAATTTCTTGCAAGAAAATGTGATTTAACGACTTAACACTTTTTAGGTCGTCCTTAATTCAGCGTTCTATTAACACTTTTTTTTTGGAAGGTATTTATCCTACACTTAAGTTGTATCCCGCGTTAATTTATGTTAACACGACTTAACCGCATTAAATTTCTTGGGTTGTTTCGTTCTTTCAGGGTTGTAATTTTGTGTACAGTATGTAGTAGAGAAGCTTCAACGCATGTTGTGGATTTGTTTTATATTGTCTTCCTCGTAAACATTTCTTAGTTAATAATAATACAATTAACACTATATACCATTCATTATCATTCTTGAACATTTTTTTTATCTTTTTAGTTCGTAATATAGAGTTTATATACAGGGTGTTCCTACATTAGAACTAAAACAAATTTTCATTTTGATGTCCTGTTTTTGGACCTTTTTTTTTTACCCTTTTTTTTGGACCTTTTTTTTTGGTTGCAGGTAGAATAACGCATTGTTTTTCCTGAGGAGTGTAACTCACTTCCATATTAGCCATTGCGTGTTATTCGACTTGGAACAAAAATAAGGCCCCAAAACAAGACATCAATTTGAACATTTGTATTGGTTCTAATGTATTACTTTTGTAAATTTAATTTAAAATAAAATTTCCTACGAGGCCGGACTTATGGAACACCCTGTATAATATCGGAGAAAGTTTTATGATCTATTTGAATTTAACTCATTTTTTTCTCTCTTAACAGGTTTGTTTTTGTTTTTTGCTGTTTTTGAAATTTAAATCAAAGTTTGACATTTTTTAAAATCAATTTTACTTTGTTTATATTTTGATTTTAAATTAACCCAATTAATTACTAATGCTGTTTAGAACACGGACATTTCGGAGTTGAAGGAGAAGCTTTTTCACGAGCTTCCACCCTCCACCAGCAGGGAGCGAAGACCCCCCGAAAACGCTACCAATACAATTCGAAGGGGAACCATTAAGAGGAGGGCAGCGCCCCCGCCACCTCCAAAGTAAGTGGCCTTTCTCGAGTAACGCTTCACGGATCACAACTGCTGTAAACTGTAAACTTGTCAAGCGGCAAAAGTTGACGCGAATGGTACTCGATAGACACCGTGGTTGTTCACTGTTGTTTTTTATTTAATTATTTAGTGTGAAGTATTTTCATTTTGTTTTGGTATTATTTCACTCGTCGCATTATCACGTTACAACTTCAGGGCCCCTCGCTCTCAACCGACCGTAGACAAAGGGGGTGAGGAGTCGGGCACGAACCCTCAGCAGGCTCCCCACAGCGTGGAAGAATTGGCCCTGAGGAATCCGTCACAGCTGGTGGTGGGAGTGCCACAGACTCTTCTTACGGAGTGGAAACATCACCCCAGGAAGCTCGTTACTGCCAGTGTTCAGTATATAGCACAGGTAATACTTCTTTGAAGTTTGTATCCTGCGTCCGAAGTACTTCATCTATAAAATTACCTTTCATTGAAATAAATATGGAGCTCGAGTAGCGCCGTCGGAATATAGGTTTTTTTTTAAGTACGTGTACACATTTGATTGCAATGTCAATTAAGAAATATATTATAATATTTCGTCCCCTTATTGAAGTATTTAGGATCGACTCATGTGAAAGAATTGAAGGGAACAGAGTCCACAATGAAATCTATTCACAAGTTGCGAAGGTCGACCGTAGATGGTGCCAAAGTGCCAAATATTCTTCTGGCAGTGTCATACCTTGGAGTGAGGTTCATCGACGCTGCCTCACAGGTAAGCAGTTAGCTATTTAATATTTATTGCCTCGTATGATACAATTACTCTTAATATAATATTTAATATTAATACTAATTTTAATTACCGTGTCCCCCCTAACATTTTGTTAGCACGTCGTATGTGAGCATGAGATAAGGAATATCCACTGCGCGTGTCAGGATGCAGATGACTTGTGCCATTTTGCCTACATCACGAAGGATACGGAGACGCAAGGTCATTATTGTCACGTGTTCAGGGTGCAGTCGAGGGTAAGTGATCATTAGTTTCTTTTGCTACTAATCACACACACACACACTTTGGGGAGAGGAGGAGGTATTTTCGGGGCTTCTATAATGCCAATCGTGATGCTTACCGTGGAATGTTGTATGTGAGGTAAACATTTTTTTTTAAGGAAGATCTTAAGTCGTCTTCAGTTTTGGGAGATTTTTACAGGGCGCCCCTTAAGTCCCTTCACCCCTAAACCATTTTCTACTAGAATAGGGTGAGGGTAAAGGGACTTATGTGACACCCTGTATATGAACTTAATTACTGCATGTTCGTTCACTTACTTTAAACATTAACCCTTAACTACTATCATTATTTCCCATGATAAAATAAACAAATGTACTCATGGTCAGAATTGACCCAACGATAGTAGCTGCGGGTTAAGATCGTGAGTTGGTACTTTGCTTGAACCCTGTGCATTTGTAAATAGCTAAGGTGTTTTTATGTGTTCACTGATTTTACATAGAAATTAGTCTCTGTTAGCCATTTGCACGCGACATGTTATTGTAATAATTTAAAAGCATTTCTTCGTCATAATTCAGTTGTTCTCGGGTGAAATTCATGACAATCATTGAAGCGTGAAACTCCTTTAAAAAGTACGAAAGGGATCGTTGGGTTTGTTAGAAATTTGCTTACGTTGACTGAGTAATCTTTTAAATCTTAAGGTCCAACTAGAAGCATTGATTTGGTGGGTGTACGGTGTATATATATATATATATATATATATATATATATATATATATATATATATATATACTGTGTGTATATATATATATATATGTATAGGGGGGTGTTCAAGAAAGGACTAAATAACTGTTTTTATTTTTTAATAACTTCCTATGAGTTATAATAAGTTATTTTTTTATGAAAATAAAATATAGAGTTGAAAAAATTGTTTTAATGAAAAAAAAAAAATTCACCGACCACCATTCACCTCAAAATTATTTAATGTAAATTTGTTCTGAATTTTTGAACAACTTATGCGATTTGGTTACGGTTGCGGTTGACCCCCATACTCCCCCCGACCTTAATCCTTTTGATTATTTTTTGCGGGATTACTTAACCCGGTTAGTATTCTGTACGTAGTTGTACAATGGCGGTTACACTGAGGTGAGGTGCAAAGTAAACACTGAAGGGGTTAAAGAACAAAGTCGACAGGAATAATGTAAGGACAGTTGGTCAGCGACAAAATGAAATCACAGCTTTAATAAATGGAATTGCAGAAGATATTTAGCACGAACTGTTTAAAAAAAAAAAAAAAAAATCAGAGGAGGAGTGAGGAAGTTTGACGCTGTTTAAATCAGATTATTGAGGTCAATGGTGATCAGTGGTCCATTTTAGAATTTTTTTAAATGAAAAACAATTTTGTGTGTATTTTATATCCATATAGAATGGTTATTATTATTTTATATCCATATAGAATGGTTATTATTATTTTATATCCATATAGAATGGTTATTATTATTTTATATCCATATAGAATGGTTATTATTATTTTATATCCATATAGAATGGTTAGTGTTATTTTATATCCATCTGGAATGGTTATTATTTTATATCCATTTAGAATGGTTATTAATATTTTATATCCATCTAGAATGGTTATTAATATTTTATATCCATCTAGAATGGTTATTAATATTTTATATCCATCTAGAATGGTTATTAATATTTTATGTCCATCTAGAATGGTTATTAATATTTTATGTCCATCTAGAATGGTTATTAATATTTTATGTCCATCTAGAATGGTTATTAATATTTTATGTCCATCTAGAATGGTTATTAATATTTTATGTCCATCTAGAATGGTTATTAATATTTTATACCCATCTAGAATGGTTATTAATATTTTTACCCATCTAGAATGGTTATTATATTTTATACCCATCTAGAATGGTTATTAATATTTTATACCATCTAGAATGGTTATTAATATTTATACACATCTAGAATGGTTATTAATATTTTATACCCATCTAGAATGGTTATTAATATTTTATGCCATCTAGAATGGTTATTAATATTTTATATCCATCTAGAATGGTTATAATATTTTATATCCATCTAGAATGGTTAATAATATTTTATATCCATAGAATGGTTAATAATATTTTATATCCATCTAGAATGGTTAATAATATTTTATATCCATCTAGAATGGTTATTAATATTTTATACCCATCTAGAATGGTTATTAATATTTTATACACATCTAGAATGGTTATTAATATTTTATGTCCATCTAGAATGGTTAATAATATTTTATACCCATCTAGAATGGTTATTAATATTTTATACCCATCTAGAATGGTTATTGTAACTCTGATACAGAAACCGTTACTGAAAAATAAAAATTATCTTCTTTCTTGAATGACCTTTTTATAATGTTAGTATTAAAATATGTACGGAATCGTCTGCATTGATTTTTGCTCTTTTTAATAAAGAAAAAAAATTATTGTTTTCTACTCCTCCTGCGTAACTTTATTCTTTTTTCATACGTTTCGCGCGTATCATTCGAACATCATCGAGTCATTCTAAAAGATTTAAAGTTTAAAAGGGATTTAATTACAACGTGAGAACAAACATCTCTAACTGCATTGAGTGTCTTCCTCGTGATATTGAAGTTGATTTTAAAGAGCCGATGATGACCCGATGATGTCGATGGATGCGAACGAAACTTACAAAAACATCTTTCGATGTTCAATTTTCATTTTTCTTTATGATAAAAAGTTGGGGGGGGGGGGGGGGGGGGTTAAGTACAAAAATCTTTAAGCGAATTGAATTCGTTATCTGTATTGGATAATTATCATATCGTTTAGGGATATTACTGCAGTATTCATGTCGCGATAATGGAATGATTTACGCTCTGTTAGCACTGATAACTCCCGCAGATAACGTGTGGTTGCGGAGATGCTTTGCTTTTGACTGGCTTAACAGCTACATTATGTTTGAAATATAACTTCACGCGAGTGTTGGCTTCGACTCTTTGTTTGGAACGCCACTTTTTTTTTCTTTTCTTTTTCTAGATATCTCAATGTTATTACGAAAATTTATACGTTTCTTTCGAAGAAAAATCAACAAACAATAAAGTAATTCGCTTCTATTATTTTATTAAATTTTTGAAGGCAAACTTTTAATAAAAGAACCGACCGTTCAAGGTGATATAATTCTTATACGATCTTATTGTATTTTTTATACACGCTTTATATATATATAGAATGATGCAGCAATGTTTTCATAAATCGCAGGCTGTATTCTTGAGACGAAAGTAAGTATAAACATACATAGTATGATACATTTGTTTCATTAAAGTAAATGTTCGAAATTCTTTCCTACTTCTTGAATGCATGCTTCAGCACGTCGCTACCAGTGATTGTCCGACACACTCAAAAATTCCTGGAGTATTGCGGATCGTTTCGCAATTGTCTCGAACTCGTTGCCACAATTCATCACGTGCTCGGACTTCTGTAACATAAACTAGGCTTTTTAAATGACCCCACGAGTAAAAAATCTTTTAAGAGTTTCATTTTTCTGTCTCGTGCTATAGCTCCAAACCTACGGGTTTCTCGACCTATGTTACTTTTGTCTCAAAAATACACCTTGCGATTTATGAAACATTTATGCATCACCCTGTGTATATATAAATTTTGCTTTTGGTGCGCTTCACAATATGAATCGCCAACAATACGTGTGCGTGTAAATTGCACGTAACTGCGAACGTTTTGCACACATGTCCGTACCATCCGTTGAAGAAGAATAATGGAAAATGGGAAAATTAAGTTCACAAATGGAGAAAATTTAAATTATTCATGACTTCATCAGAGAAGATTTGTCCTAAATTCCTAAATACCGAGAAAAGTTTAGACCTAACCAATAATTTTATTTTATATATATATATATATATATATATATATATATATATATATATATATATATATATATATTATATATATATATACATATATATATATACCGGTGTCCGAGAATTATCTGTACAATTTTTGGCTTTATTAAAAGTCAACCACGAAGTGTAGAAATTCCAGTGTTGTCCCATTTTACAGAGAATCTCATTAAGTTTTTTCTGATACCACGTTTTGACAAGTTTTTTAGAAATGTACGCGGGTGACAGACATTGATGATTTAAAAGCAAGAATCACAGCTGCTATTGAGCGAATTGATTTGGATATGCTGCAGCGTACATGGCAACATTTGGAGTATCGATTGGATGTTTTGCGAATCACTAATGGTGCTCATATCGAATGTTTGTAACAACGTTACTTTAATAAAAGAAACTTTTGAAAATACAGATTCTAAATAATCTTGTTTAAGAATTTTACGTGTGTTATCAAGAATTTTATTAAAAGATGAAATTGTACAGATAATGTTCGGACACACTGGAATTTCTAAAAAACTTGTCAAAACTTGGTATCAGAAAAAACTTAATGAGATTCTCTGTAAAATGGGACAACACTGGAATTTCTACACTTCATGGTTGACTTTTAATAACAGCCAAAAATTGTACAGATAATTCTCGGACACCCTGTATATATATTTTTTTAACTGCAAACAACACAGTATAATTAATGTAAAGAACGACGCTTGTGTAGAAGAGCGTCCGCATGAGAAGGTGCCCCCTCAGGGCATTCGATTCCGTTCGTATGTAGGAGAATTACGAGTTGTGACTGATCGGGGACCTTGGTGCAGTGGTTAGCATATCCGACGGGCAATTGGATGATCCCGGGTTCAATTTCTGGGAGGTGCCTCATTTTTCATTTGCTCGTTCTCTCTCCCAATCTTGTGCGGACGCTCTTCTACACAAGCGTCGTTCCTTACATTAATATACGAGTATATATATTATAGGGAATCTGTGTAACAGGGATTTCATGACTTAACTTTGCATGACATCTCTGAACATCTTAAGAATTTCAAGAAACCCCTAGTTACACAGATTCTCTGTAATATACTGTATACGGGTGACAAGTAATTCATGACACATTTGTTGATAAATTGTTTTATTTGGACATTAAAAATTCAAGATACGAGACATTTGAAAGAACCCAATGTGGAAATATTGGTGGTACTCAGATTTCTTAATTTTTTGCAAATGACTGATGTCATGTGACCTCCCTTAAAACGTATGCATTCACGGCAGCGGAAAAGAAAATTGGCTATAACTTGCTGAAGTGTTTCAGGAGAAATGCGGTTTATTTCATCTGGTGTTTTTCAGTTCGGGTAATGTTCTTTAGTTTGGTCACATACACCTTGGACTTTAAGTAGCTCCACAAAAAAAATCTGGAGGTGTTAGGTCAGGTGATCGGGGTGGCCATGGAATATTCCCAAATTTTGAAACAACATGATTTGGAAATGTCTCTCGCAACAGTTGCGTTGTTTCATTGCTTGTCTGGCAAGTTGACCATCCTGTTGGAAGAAAATTTCATTGAAGTCGGTTGCAGCGACGTAATTCAGGAATGAAAAATTCTCTCAACACTTCACGGTATTGATCACCATTCACAGTCACAGTCCCCCCCACCCACCCGTTCATTCTCAAAGAAATATGGGCCTGTTATCCAAGATTTGGAGATGGCAAACCACACTGTCACTTTCTGGCTGTGTAAAGGTTTTTCGTGGATTTCGTCAGGATCTGTGTTGGCCCATATTTGACAGTTTTGTTTGTTGACATGCCCTAATAAGTGAAAATGTGCTTCATCTGTCATTATGAAGTTTTCGCCGAAATTTGGCTTACCTAGCAAAAGTTATATGATAGTGTTACACATTGCCAGTCGGCTTTGTTTGTCTGCCGGTTTCAACTGTTGTGTTACTCGCATTTTGTAGGAATAGAAACTTTGATCCTTCACAGTTGTACGCACAGTTTCCCTGTTAATGTCTAGCTATAGAGAATGCCTTCTCACCGGGACTTCTTTGGGCTCTGTTGGACTGCTTCTTTCACTCTTTCAATTGCTTCTTCACTTCTTACCGGTTTCCTTCGCCCTGACATTTTTGCTTCTACTACACTGCCAGTTGTCCTATGTGGTTTAACAAAGCGCAATATTGAATTTCTTGTGGGAAATGTCCGCAAACGAAACTTTGTCCGAAACTGTCTTTGAGCAGTTGTTATAGAGTAGTTATTGGCAAAATAAAGCTCCACAATGGCGGCTCTGTGCTCCACGCTCCATTTTTCCATTTTCAGTTGCGATGGTGCAGTTCAACTTTCCAAAGCTTAGTACTCAAAATTACCTGGAACAAACAAAAAGACACAGTTAATATAAATAATTGTTTATGATCAAAATGTGTCCATGAATTGTCAGCCGTTATATATATATATATATATATAT
The DNA here is from genome assembly GCA_023014485.1 of Bathynomus jamesi. Classification (NCBI taxonomy): domain Eukaryota; kingdom Metazoa; phylum Arthropoda; class Malacostraca; order Isopoda; family Cirolanidae; genus Bathynomus; species Bathynomus jamesi. Next base: position 160,144 of record JAJOZX010007387.1, read on the forward strand.
ATATATATATATATATATATAATATATATATATATATGATGCAAACCCACAAGGAAAAAGAAAAATTATTCCAAGGCCTTTCGTGTATTCAGAAGTACACCTCCCTGACGACTGACGAGGTGTACTTCTGAGTTCTGAATACACGAAAGGCCTTGGAATCGTTTTTTTTTCCTTGTGGGTTTGCATCATTCATTCATTTCACGTGTTTAATTGTGAAATTCATTCCATATATATATATAAATTTTTTTATTTTTTATTTTTTTTAATGCTTATTATTCAACTCTTTTTCCCAAATATTCAGCTTTTATCGTTGGTATTTTAAAAGTTGTTTTCAAATACATAGAAAAATTTTATTTGTGTATTTTTTATTGTGCGCCGTTATGGAATACAATAAATTTTAAGATTTGTTCCTAAATTATGTACAATAATAACAACGATGATTAATGAGTTTTAACTGAATTTACCTCTGTATATTCATTGTTCAGTCTGTTTTTGTACTGTACTTGTGAAAACGTGTGAAAGGAACCGAGTGCCAGTTTGGAATGAACATCATCTGTATTGACGAACTACAGGTTCTTTCTTCAAGGAATGCAGTTGCTGAATTTTGTGCTGTGTTGATCGTTGTTTCAAGATAGTTTGTCGTGTTCAGTAACACCGTATAAGAGAGTTTGTCGTGGTCAGTAACACCGTATAAGAGAGTTTGTCGTATTCAGTAACACCGTATAAGAGAGTTTGTCGTGTTCAGTAGCGCCGTATAAGATAGTCTGTCGTGTTCAGTAACGCCGTATCGCAATATCGGTTTATTAGACATTATGGTGCAGCATTTTTAAGTTAAAGCTTGGCTAATCAGTAGGGGCTTTTTCGCACGCTTTTATGTTGCTGTTAGTAATTGCAGAGGCTTTTTATTAGTTTTTAATGTTATTAACATAAAATATCATTGTTTCTTTTGGGAACTGAAGCAGGAAGAGTGTTTGGTAAAGATCTTTTTATTGCTAAGTCCAGTAAGAGATGAAATTTCAAGTTTAGTGATTTCTGTGCTCATACGATGCTTTTAGAAATAAGATCTTAAGATATAAGATAATACGTTTTAAAAAGTTGAATGAGATTTTTCGCTAGGACCTCGCCACTGAGATCATTATGACGCTTGGGGAGGCGTTTGAGGTGGCGTACCAACTCACGCTTAGAGAGCAGCAGCAGCAGCTCCTCGCCAACCAATCCGACGAACAGAAGTTGGCACAGGGCCATTCCAGGTCCAAATCGGAGCACGTTCGGAGTAACAAAGGAACCCTCACCAATGGCTCGCATGTGAGGTGAGTAACGCGACCGGAGGACTCTCGTACAAAACGCGCAAACGATTGAATTGAAGTGTAACTCCACGTAAAGGATTGGTATACAAATTGACTTGTCTTTTAGGTCGCTGTCGTCAGTAAGTAACCAGTTTCCCCCGAAGGGGAGCACCGCCCCGAACACCTCCTTGGAGAACTTGCTCTCCGACTCCGGCAACTTCTCCGACAGGGACCCTGATGCCTCGTGCTGTCGAAGGGAGAGTTCCTCCCCTTCGGTAGAGTCCTCCAATAGTGGTTCCACCTGCCATCAGCAGAACAACGATACCTCGTAGTGCCACGATTGGCACTACTGTTCACACCGAAAGTTGTGTTATTAATTAATTAATGATGATGATGATGATGATATTGGAAAAGGTTTAAGCTAATCCTAAGAGCTGCAATTGACTAGGTTTATTGTTAATGCAGACAATTGCAATCTTAAGAACCTGGACAATCAGTTGAAAGGTATTAACAACAGTTTGTGCCGTTCATCTGTATATATATATAAATTATTTATAAAATTTTATTTTTTATTTATTTGTTTACACTTGTTTTCAGATTTATTTTAAAATAATCATTTACCAAATTCCAAATATATAAGAGTATATATATATATATATATAGCTCACACGTTTTGAAATTATTTATTTTTTCCAGAATATAAAATCACAAATAAGCCTTTCTTGTAAATGAGGATTGAACAGATTTTGCAAAACTAGTTTTGTAAATGTAGTTTAGGAATAATTTCTAAATATTTTTTGATCCATATTTCCTCGATATTTTTATATATTTTATTTTAAAATAATTAATTTACTTCGACTCCATTCCGCGATGTAACCATTCCATTCTTTCGAAGGTGTTACGATGTAATTAATTAAAGTGTCGGTGAACTGATGACTTACTAATTTATACATTGGGTGACGTAATTGATGACGTCATAGGACCTATACTTTCACTGTTCCATTTGTCAATAGCTTATTATTAAAATTGTTGCCATTATTTAAATTTTTATTAATTGTAAGATATCTAGAAATAATTTACAATTCTCGACTAAGCTCATTACATTTTGATTAGATAATTACGTTTATAATTGATAGAATTAATAATTCGGTTGTGTATTAAATGAATAGAGAATCAGTATTAAGCGCGTATAATATATTATATATATATATATATATATATATATATATATATATATATATAAAATGTGTATGTGTAAACTATATGTATCTGTATTACATATATTCGGTAAATAATTGTATTTCTGAATAGGATATTTTATATATATATATAATATATATATATATCTGAAAAACAAGATAATTTTTTTTTTTTTTTCGGCAAGTGTTATTGAGTGTGAGAAAATTACTAGCGATGAATAGTGTCACTTAGCGTACTTCACCATTTCTTACATTTAATATTAGCTTTATGTATATTTTAAACTCAATTTCGATGGGACCTTTCACGCAGAGAGTTTTCTAATTCGGACCAAAAAACTCTCTGAAAAGTGCCACAAACAAATGTTTTGTATATAGTAGATAAAGCAAAGGAAGGTGCTTTTAAATATATGTACATGCCTCGTATATATATATATATATATATATATATATATATATATATATATATATATATATATATATATATATATATATAATATATGTTGACGTGTGATTTGTTTTGTGTTCTTTGCCGTGCTTGCATCGCGTTGAGCTTTCATTGCATTCATGTTCATTCATGTTTTATCGTTTGCCGTAACCGTACGTATTTGTCAGACGATGTTGCAGTCGACGCGAGGAAAGGCTGTGTGTGTGTGTGTGTGTGTGTGTGTGTGTGTGTGTGTGTGTGTGTGTGTGGTGTGAGGCCTTTCTGCGTCGGAGTTAGTCCGTTTTGCCCAACCACACCTGTCCATTTTGGACATTTGGAAACTATATTCACTTCAGCGAACATCGAATCAGTTTTATCGAGATTTTAAGACTTAAGGTGTCCCGAATGAGATTCTCATTCTTAAGTTATTGTGGACTTGTAATTAAAAGTGTATCGGAATTTATCTTCGTTCACTGGGCCTCTTTTAAGGTCTCGTTTGAGGTCTCTTCTATAAACACTTGTTCAAGGATAAATGTGCTTAACTCTAGGAATGATTGAGATTTATCAGTTTACTTTGTAATAGTCGTAATTCTTTTGTGGGACTTTGATAACTTTCAGAATTACTAAATGCTTTTAGTTTAGGTTTTTACGATGCTTTTTACAGTTTACATTTTGTAGGGTTCTTCTGGGGACAGACTTCCCCGTTACCTTTTCTTGGATTGCCGATGGTTACACGATAGGCAAAATGAACTTAACTTCAATCATAACAAAATTTTCGCGCAGGGTATAATGCTAGAAACGCTAAAACCTCGAGGTTCACGTCTCTTTGCATACATTTGTATGATTATATATACTGTATATATATCAGATTCACGTTACTCTTCCGCACTTTCATGCTCTGTATAACTCGAACTGGGTTTATTCGATGAAATATTTTAGTACTAAATTTTTTACTCCCGAGTGTGTGTGTGTGTGTGTGTGTGTGTGTGTGTGTGTGTGTGTGTGTGTGTGTGTGTGTGTGTGTGTGTGTGTGTGTGTGTGTGTGTGTGTGTGTGTGTGTGTGTGTGTGTGTGTGTGTGTGTGTGTGTGTGTGTGTGTGTGTACAGAACGAGGTTGTGTAAAAATATAAGAATTTACGATGAAATGTTGACTTATAAAAAATTGTCGATTTCAGACCCTATTTTGAAACCGCTCAGTAGATTTTTGTTTTAGAGGTTCGATTGGATTTAAGCTGAAATGTACAGTTAAGCTCTCTCGTAAAATTAAATCAGGGGGATGTATACAGCTGTAGGTCTGAGCGTACCGAATGATCTAAGTGGCATTCCACACTAGTCAGATTTGTTGATCTTTTACCGAAATTAAGATGGTATACTTTGGAATTATTGTGTTGGATCACGCTATATATACAGGGTGTAGCAAAAGTTGCGCACCATATGAATTTTCAATGTTGACTATATTTTTTTTTTTTTTTAGGTAGGGGATGGCTGCGAAATTAACAGTAGACGAGAGGGTGAGCTTGGTTTTAATGTATGGAATACCAGATACTACAAATCGATGAATCGCTACAGAATTTAAAAAAATATATATATATATATTATAGTCAACTGAAAATTTCAATGGTACGCGACTTTGCGCCACCCTTAGAGGGTGTGACAAAAGTCAGGAGTCATGTCAACTATTTTATTAACATGGGTGGGCTACGTCGTGGCCATTGTCGTAACACCGTTTTCCATCGATCTGTGAAGTTAAGCGACAATTGGGTCTGGGTAGTAGTAGTTGGGTGGGAACCGTCCTCCGCGTCCAGGTTATGTATCGACCCGTAGTTCGGATCCCACGTAAAGCTGTAGTTCCCCTCCTTCATATGACGTTAGATGCTGCGAAGGAGGTTAAACAACCCCCATCATTACATTATTAATATGGGTTTATATGTGTTCGAATTGAGCAGCGT
>JAJOZX010007387.1:170000-185000 GCA_023014485.1 Bathynomus jamesi
CCCTAGCTCCCACCTCCCTGGATCCGCCTTTTTGTCTCAGTTACGTTAAAGTAAGAGGGAAAAAAAACTTCAGAATGCAATGAAACCATCCTCCGAATCCAAAACCTCTTCGGTGGGAGGGGGATCCCCAAACATGTAAGAAATACTACTTTTAATTCATTCAGTATTTACATAATTAATGAAAATCAGCATATTACCCCAAAGACCCGATGCTATAAAGATGTTAATAGGAGTTATGAAAGGGTGATGTTGATAATACATCACCATTATAAGCATTTTTGACATCATTTCATCTTGATACGAGGGGCTTAAAATGCCTTTCAGACACTTCCTTCCCCGAAAACGAAGGAAAGGGGCCCAAATTAACATGAAAATAGGCGATTTTTTTAGATCAGGAAACACTAAATTGATGACATTTTAACGTTCTTTTAGATCAATACATTCTGTCTTGTAATAAACATACTTTTTTTTCTCTTGATCATACAAAGCGGACCCTGTTTTGAGTGTGTGTGTGTGCGCGCAACTGGGTATATTGAGGTCGAGTATGTGAATTACTCACAGATGTAGTGGGGTAATTTTTTTCGTGTGGTAACACTTTTCATACTTCGGAAAACAAAAATACTTTGCAAAAAAATCGACACATTTTTATATATATAAAAAAAAAAAAATGTTAGCCTTAATTAGGTGAGGTTACGTTAAGTTAGGTTACGCTAGGCGAAGTTTGTTAAGGGCTAGTTAAATTTGGCTAGACTAGATTCGCGAGTAACCCACTACGTAATGACTTAACAGAAAACAACCTTCGAGCCCTCAATTGCGCCCGAAACACTTATCACGCACTTTTAGGTTCGATCTCACTAAGGTTAGATTAGGTTTGGTTAATTATTTTTTAAGATGCAGAAATTTTTAAAAAGTCTCGGTACCTTGCTTATGCAGAGATGCGAAAATTGTGTGTGTGTGTGTGTGTGTGTGTGTGTGTGTGTGTGTGTGTGTGTGTGTGTGTGTGAGAGAGAGAGAGAGAACATATTTATATCCAATGTATACATGTACGATGTATCTTGTTTATGATTCTTCGCGTCAGCTTGGATGTTTTCATTTTGTGTGTGTGTGTGTGTACGTGTGTGTGTGTACACGCTCTTCCTCTTTCATTTGTTTATATTCGCCGAAAATAAACCATTTACGTTGTGCATTCTTGTTTCTGTGCTCTCAGATTTCGTACACAAAGTTCGCTTCATAAAATTATACCTACACTGCAAAGTTTATCATTTAATGACCCATTTTATTATCCGTGAGGGAATTCAGGAAGTTATATATATATATAATATATAATATCAGAAAGGATAATGGATGGTAGTCCTTATTTCTACAATTTATTTGTAGTCATGAACTTAATTCTGAAATAGGCCTGTCCTTTTTAATGATATGCATGCCCGTACAAATGCCACATTCTAAAATTAGCGACCTCATTAAGACGTCCTCTCTGGCATCCGCCAATTCCCAAGTGCCCCTGGACCTCGTTGTCATTTTCCTATGCTCCATGACAACAATAACAAGGGTAAATCTGAGGGCATAATTATGCGCTGTTCTGTAGTATATATATAGAAGCTAGAAGTATAAGTATATATATATATATATATATATATATATAATATATATATATATATATATTATATATATTCGGTATTCGATATTCATTAAAAAATTACGATATTCGGTAATGGGCCGAATAGTTTTTGTTTTTAACTGAATACTGATAATTTGAGTAAATAATGTGATTTAGGAAATGGAACTTAAAATGTTTTTTTTTTTTTGTTTCAAAGAATAATTACAAACAAATCCAACTTTCTATACTGATAATAATAAGTAATAAACCTTAAGAAAAAATGAACAAGCAGTAATAATAATTACCGCAAAAACAAAATCTAATAATTGAAATTTAAGGCAAGTAAGTATCATACATTATCTCGTTGAAAAGTTAGTCGTTCAGCAGCATCAGGAGCTAAATGATTATGTGCGTCGGTAATTAAATTTTTCGCAGAACTGGACAGCCAGCCCTTCACTTCGTACGTTTGTAGGTGGCGTAGCGAGATATTTGCGAGCAGGTACTAATATTTTTTGGGAATCTTTCGCCATTACGGCGCCGCCAGTCATGAGGGTTCGTGTCGCGACTAACTCGTGGCTCCTTTGAACAGGCGTCTAATTCTTTTTGACAAACTTGCTGGCTATTTTTGATAGGTCGAGGCACATCTGATTGTGAAAACGTAACAACCTCATCGAAGTAACTCCATAAGTCAGCCTTCGGCTTCTTTTTCGAATGTTGTTCATCTTTTCGTGAAACAAAAGCAGTTCCTTCATCACCATGAGTTATATTACGTGTAGGACTAACATTAGGTGATGCAGACATAGTGATATTCTCATTTTTTGGCAAACTCAGGCATTGTAATGCGAGCAAATTTGAAACGAGGATCTGAAACCTGAGCAATCATGCGAGTAATGTCTGTCTTCTACTGCTTGTAGTAATTCTGTAAATTTTCTTTTAAATCGCTTTTCATAGTATCAATACCCGCGTCATCAGTTATGTTACGCAAAAATGTCACGAGACCTGTTACACTGGGAGACACTATGGAAAAACAAGTAGAATCGGGAGAAGTCATTCGTTAATTTTTCACACGGGTGAAGAAGCTTTACATCATGATGAATTCGAGTCTACTGATGGTTATTGAGGGTTGGTATGTCATAGTCCGAGGCGTATGCAACAACTGCAGCTTTTTGTTGCAGAAGCCATTGTAGCATATAGAATGTAGAGTTCCATCGGGTGATAACGACTCTTATAAGTGTGTTTTCGGATAATTTATGTTGCTTCTGGATTTCCTAAGTCTGTCACAGGCTAGAGAGGAATGATTTAAATGCCAACAGATTCTGTGCGCAATTGCCTTGATAATAATTCTGTTCAATTTTTTACACTGACGCCTAATATTAATAACCCAAATAAAGTTAATATTTGGTGTTCGGACGAATAGCTTTGCATCGAATATTTCGAATTATAGTCCGTGGGCCAGAAGGGTTGATCGGTACCACTGGGGTGAACCAAACGTCCCTCATACTAATGATGAAGGATGCTGAGTGGATGATAAAAATGCTTGCTGGACATTTCAAAGAGTAGTTTTATTGTTTTATTAGCATTTTAAGTTTGCGCCCAATATTGAAATACTGGATGCCTATGTTTGATGAAGATTTACACTAAAACGCTATCAGATGCAGATGTCCAGCAAACATATTTGGAAACTACAAATTATAAGCTTTCCAAAAAGCATTGTTTCATCTGGTTCGCCTTAGTGGTACCGATTGACCAAAATTTGGGGTCTGGCTCACGGACTATTAGGTGAATTTTAGTATTCGGTACATCCCTAATCATGTCATATATATATATATATATATATATATATATATATATATAACAGGACTATAAAGACAAGAGACACGACTCTCAACATTTATTGGCCAAACGTTTCGTTCCACTCAGGGGCCATCTTCAATGACTAAATGAAAGCATCAAAATTAGAAAAAAAAAATCAATAATATAACTGAACTAACAAAAGTAAAAAAAAAAAATACAGAAAATAATGTCAGATAAATATACATAGTTATAAAACCTAATACAATAAGCAAAATAGTTAAAAAAAATAGCTTAAAAAATTTCTGCATTATTTATATTATAAGACAATAAAACAATAAAAGTCAAACCATTAAAAATGAAATATCAGAGTAAACTAAAATTTAGAAGGACTAACATGGATGGTAGGAGTTGCAAATGACAGTTGGAGAGAACGGAAAGGAGTAAGAATCTAAATTAGTGCGTTAGTTGTGTTGAAAAAGGTGTTGGTTGGTTGGTTATTATGAAGTATGTAATTTTATCGAGGAAAGGCTGTCATTTAATTCTGGATTTAATTTCCTGATAAGAAGGGATTCTAAAATTTTGAGATCAAGCGAATTAGAAGCAGACGAGTCTCTGAATGATGCCGAATAGCGGAGGATTCGGGAGTGGAAAGACGGCGAGAAGTTCGATAAGAAAAACCCAAATGCTTCGAGATGCTAAGTTTTAACTGCAGGGCAGTCTGCCCCACATAGCGACTTTGGCAGGTCGCACATGTATATAGACAAATTATAAAGGATCTCAAAAACACGGGGAGGTGATCTTTATGGCGAAAAAAGGATTGCAGTGAATTAAGATTAGAATTAATAATTATTAAATCGCATTGAGGGAAGTGTCTGTCCAAAATAGAGTGGACATCTTTATTAAGTTTAAAAGTTAGTTGGTCTAAAAAAGGAAGCTTAAGATTTTAGACTTCAACTTGAAAAGAATGATTTAAGTCATAGAAAGGCTTTACCGCTTTTAACTTTTAACTTTCCCTGTAGGTCTTTGATCTCATAATTTTATAAGAGACAGACGTAAATCAAGCGGCTGCTTTGCTGTAGAACCTTGGGGAACTATTAGACACCACGTTGATTCGTAATGGTATCATTCCACAAAACGTGTCTGACATTAAAGTCCCCTAAAAGCAAGTAATGTGAAGGTAATGAGAGGAGTGTTCATGTCTTCTAGACAAATATATTCGGGAAGAAATATACTGAGCAGATTGTATACGTAAGAGGCTTTGAACGTGAGGGATTGCTGTTACCTGTAGGAGCGGGAACAAATATGTAAGCCACAAAGTGGGGAAAGGAGGTTAGGGGCGAGGACCTAATAAGGTCTCTTGTAAGCAGACAACACTGTTCTATCTAGGAGAGAAGATTGAACATTTCCCTGTTTGTGTATAAACTGCTGCATTTCCACTGACTGAGTTTCAAACTCGTCATCAGGAGTGTCAAGAAGGGGAAGGGCGGCGTTCTCTCGCTGAGGAGACAGGCGCTTCACTATGTCCTGGACCAAAGGATCTAGAGGGAAGGGCGGAGGAAGATAGGAGGACGCCGACTAAAACTAATGGGAACATAGTCCAGACGGGGTGGGACGAAATGTCATCGGAGCAAAAGTTAGTGCGACGCAAAACATCAGGATGTTAAAGAGCACCGGTGGAGGCAGAGCAAGGAACAGGAATTCGAGACGGCGTCCACGGATTATTTTAGGGGAAGGGAAGGTCATTCGTAAGAGATACCGAAGAATGAGGGGGAGACGGAGCTGAATCCAGGTGGGGTTTACTTTATTTGAGGGAAGTTCTTGCTGATGAAAAAGATTCCTTCCGTTTCCGATGACGAGATCGGAGAAAGAAAACAAGCACAGAACGAGGGCTGAAGAATGGGGTTAGGAAGTTCATAACCGCTTTCGTTCGAGAGGTTGAAGGAACAGAAGGAATAGTAGATGTCTGAGCCAAGGTCCTGCTACAGGACGAGTGAGGTTGGTCTTCACCCATTCTGCTAAAGTAGTGGTATCTCTTGGTTGGGCGAGATGCCCCACCATAGTGCGGGCTTCCCTGAGGCTAATATTCTGATGGGCGGACAAAACAAATATATTTTTTATAGTGAGATAACTGGGGCAACTTCTGGGGAAAAAGTAAGGACCCGAGCAGTTAACGCATTTTGGGGAGGAGTTACAAGGGGAGTCTTGGTGTCCGGATTGTTCACATGTCAGACACACCCTTTGACAGTTAAAACAACGCTTGGACAGCGGGACACATCTTTGCATCTTATACGACAGCCACGCCAATTTGACAGTCCGGTAAATGAGAAGTAATAAATATAAGAATCAGATGATACAGGGAAAGGGCGCTATCTTTCCGAGACGGAACCCGGTAAGACATTCATGACTCAGAGGAAGTAACCGGTCTCTGAGCGTGCTCAGATCTTCCCGGAGAACTTTTCTGGCAGAGAGATATTAAGTGTTGGGTATTTTACAGTGATATAGAGAATTTTCAGTAGCCAGAGAATCACGGGGAAGAATCTCAGGGTAACGACCGAGTCCACTTTCCTCCTGATATGGGGCACTTCTGGTCCCTAGCCTTCCGGGAAGTAATGGGTGAAAATCAGCTGAGGAATCCATATCATGGAAACAAAGCATCGTAGCCGTTTAGTCAGCCCCTTCGCCGGCAGACAATCTACCATGGATGACCCGACCATGCGAAAAAAGACCTCCAACGAGCACAACCCACTGAGTACGTATCCCTCTCTACCACAACAGGGTGGTTCCTCCAATATATATATATATATATAATATAGCATAGAACGAGGGCCTCGGTGGTGTAGTGGTTGGCGTCGCTGACTACGAATCCATCGGCCCCCGGGTTCGAGACCCGACGGCAGCCAGCGCGCAGCAAAACCCAGCTGTTCATCCTTCCACATAATAAAGTGGTTGGTAGATAAATGGGTACCCTAGGTGGCCTAGTGGTTAAGACGCTGGGCTGCTGATGGGACGTGGTTCGGATTCCACGTTAAACTGTAGGTCTAAGGTGGAGTGAAAAGCTTGACCTTCGTCAGAATGAACAATTCCGGCGGAAGCTAACCAAAGGTTACCAAAGGTATATACGAGGTGTGATCAAAAAGTTCGGTAAGTAGTCCCGCGACTAATGAACGCGTGTCATTAGGTGATGTCAGTGTGTATGGCTGATGACGTCACCTTGGCCACTTGCCAGATGCCAACAAACACCATTCAACTACGCACCAGTGCGCCGTGTCATTGCTTTGTGTGAGGGCGTTTTTGTGGCGTCTGGCGATTTTGCAGAAAATGTCGAAATTTGAGCAACGTGCAAACATCAAATTTTGTTTTAAGCTTGGTAAGACGGCTACAGAAATGCACGGAATGCTTGCAGCTGTCTACGGAGATGAAGTTGTTACAAACAAGATGAACGGATGACCACTTCTTTCATCATCTTCCAAAGACTCATTTCCTTTTCGAAACCTTCCAAACCACTTGCAAACAGTCTCCGTAAACAGCTGCAAGCATTCCGTGCGTTTCTGTAGCCGTCTTACCAAGTTTAAAATAAAATTTGATGTTTGCACGTTGCTCAAATTTCGACATTTTCTGCAAAATCGCCAGACGCCACAAAAACGCCCTCACACAAAGCAATGACACGGCGAACTGGTGCGTGGTTGAATGGTGTTTGTTGGCATCTGGCAAGTGGCCAAGGTGACGTCATCAGCCATACGCACTGACATCAGCTAGTGACACGCGTTCATTAGTCGCGGGACTATTTACCGAACTTTTTGATCACCTCGTGTATATATATATATATATATATATATATATATATATATATATAAGCACACCGGACAAAAAATTAGTCACCCCTCTCAGAATGTACCTAATAACGTGTGACGGTGCCTCTGGCCTTGATAACCGCACGAATCCGGCGAGGCAGAGACTCTACGAGGTTGTGCATGTACTGAACATCGATTTGCTGCCACTCGTTCATCAGCCAGAGTCCTGCGCTTCACTTTCTGTTTCCAGCCTGAACAACACCTTCGACGCATTCAGGATTAAAGGCTTCATTGGACCTGCGATGTACTCGTCGCCTCCCATCATTGGAGAACAAACAAAAACGGGACTCATCGGACCAAATTACACGTTTCCAATCTGCCGCAGTCCAGTTTTTGTGCCTCTGAGCCCATTTATAACGTGCCAATTTGTGACTTGCTGTTAACAGCGGCCTCTTCCGTGGTACCCTGCTCCAGATGTCCATCGCATGCAGTTCTCGTCGCAATGTCCGTTCGGAATTGGTTGCTGGAGAACCTCATTGGTTTCTTGGAGCAATTGTTCTCTGGTTTGAAAACGATTTGCAGTTACTAGACGAGAAACATGGCGGCGGCCCCTATTGTCGAGAATTGTTTTCTGGCCACAGTTACGCCGTCGATTGTCAGTTGATTGCGAACTACACCACTCTTTGTAAACTCGCTGGACAGTACGCGTTGACACACCAACAAATTGGGCTACTTCAGACATTTTGTGTCCGTGGGCTCTGCCAAACACGATGGCTCCTTTTTGCCACTGAGTAACGTCTGCCTCACGACCCATTTTGCAGACTATATCCAACACACACTTTGTTCTTCACCACCTCACGAAACAGATCTGATCCTGTGTGCTACGTCACCGCTACTTGTCACTTACCAATGCTACATCAGCGCCCTCTGTGTGACCTTGAACTTCCTACTATCGGTGCTATTAGGGGTGACTAATTTTTTGTCCGGTGTGCTTATATATATATATATATGGACTAATTTATGTTAGGTGGGTATTGGTACTGTGCAGGATGGAACTTCATGATGAACAATTTTCCCAACCCTTAGATTCTAACCATATAGGTTACGTAAAGTGAAATGCAGATTATACAGTAGTATGTTTTGTACAGATATTATCTACACTTAATATATCTGTAATTAAGCGTTACTCCATAGAAAATGTACAGTATGAAAGATTACTGAGCACGTTTACATAAAAATTTAAATTCTTATCTGTAAGTTCTCCTTTTTTAATGGCTTTTGTATGTAGTGTCTTCAATTTTAACTTAAATAATTTTCATTGAAGACTATTTACAATAAGACCCGTGGCTCTGGTCTCTTTTTTTCTATTATTTTTTCTCTCTTCTGCCATCTAGTGTTTGGTAGAAGAACTAATTAAATTACCCAAAATAAAAAAAGGTGAATTTAAATTTTATTTTAATATATTGTTAAATATTTTTGAAAATATAACCGCTAGTTAATAAAGTAGGTATATAGGCTTGTACTTTTTTTATTTGATAAACCTGTAATTCACGCTAACATTACGTTGTGAAAAGCATATAATTTTTGCTATGACCACTTGGGGGCGAAGTATACCTAACATTCATTTTGGTGGGATAAAGAGCGAAATAAGACAAAATATAGTAAATTTCGCTTTGCTTTAACCTAGCTTCCCATCCCTTCATCTTTTGACAAACGTAAATAAAACAAATAAAGATTTTGGTGCTGACTGTAAATCCCAAATTTGGACTCTTGATAGCTCAGTGGTCTCGGTGTTGGACGCTGGGCGCTGAAGTTCAGGGTTCGCTCCCGGCTGCTGGCCTCTGGTTGGGTTTGGCCCGCCACTCACCCTGTTAATACTAGAGTTAACGTGACCTTTGGGGCACTCCCCCTCTCTCCCCCACAATGTAGAGAAATTAGTTCCCGATGTTGTTGTTGTCTATAATCCCAATTTCCAAATTTTAACTAAAATTATTCTTATATAGTTAATAATTACAAAATAGAAATACTGTACAGCTTTACTCGTGTAATTCCAAGTTTGTACACGCGCACGTTCATTAGAAAAATGCGCCTATATGCGTCTATGAGCACGTTCATTAGAAAAATGAATATTCGCGGTGTTTCTTTCTTATGAGGAAATATGATTTAAAAATAATTAAACGGAGATTTCTTCATTCTAATTTTAAAATTTAATGCTATTAGCGGTTAGAAATCGTTCTACATTATAAGATTTTTTTTTTTTTTTCCTCCAACATTTGATCAAATCCAGAGAACGGATTACTTCATTTCTGATCAGCTTTATTTGGAGTTAATAGTATATAAAACTTATATATAAATTAAAGCGGAAGAATTAGGAATTAAAACGGTGTAGGTATGTATATGTATGTTTTCAAATATATATGAATGCTTTTTATGTTCTTACCACACACACACACACACACATACACATACACACATACACACATACATATTTTCATCTTGTATCTTGTCATTCATGTCGGTGGGCATAGCATGTATTTCTTTATTTAACATAGTTAACTTTTGTTAATGTACCATTTATATATATATATTTTTTAAGGAAATTATCCTGTATGTTAATATTTTTATAACAGGATATAAAAACCACAGAATTTCCCATCGAGTCTTTGTAAAAGTTTAAAAGCATTTGAAGGGATGTAAAGTTTAACAAAAAAATAAAAAATAAATTAAAAAAGAAAATTAATTACGGCAAGACGCATACATTAAATATAAAAACTACCAAATCTTCAACGTTATTCTTCTTTATAGTTTTACGAGTATTAAAAAAAGAAAATGTAATTTCACAAAAACTTTTCTTATAACCGAATTTAAAGCAAAAAGCAAGAAAAAAAAGAAAAAATCTCCAACCAAGTTATGCCGCAATAAAAGAAGAAATCTTTTCGCTTTTACTTTTTTTGTACAATATTTTTTCCCGCCTTTTTTTTTTGGCGGGATTTTTTGGCGCGCTTTTTCTTAACGGTTCTGTGACTTCAAGAAGAAAATGGCGCCATTTTCTTTCGCAATATCTGGATAATTTCATCTGTTCGAGTGTTGAAGGAATTTTTATTAGATTTTTATTGCTGCGTTCCTGCCTTAATGTACAGATTATCTAGTTAAAGAGAATAAAAGCAACGGTTTTTAGTAGCGCAAAATAAGAAAGAAAGTTTTTTTTATTTATTTATTTTTGTCTTGAGTTTTAAATAGAGATAAAAGTCGAGCGAAAGAAGACAAAGAATTTAAAAAGTCGCTGTCGAATGGGGAGCTATTCCAGATAAGGTAGACAGTTGTTATACTAGTATTATCCTTTCGAAATTGTATTTTCAAGTATACTTTACAAAATTTCTTCAAGCCGTAGTAGTTAAAGCCAGTAATAAAACCCATTAGAACAAAACGGTAAAATTCCCAGTCTTCTTTGTTCTTATTTTGTATATATTAATAATTTCATATAAATGGTTTACGAGATTTTATATTCCTTTTTATCAGTTTCTATCGATAATACTCTTCTGGCAACGCTGTTTACATTTTTACTAATTCCTCTTTCATAAAACTCGATATGCAAATCCTATTATGCTAAAAATACTCAAATTAATTCCCCTGTACCTAAAGTAAAGCTTAATACGCGTAACAGAAAAAGCAAACTTGATTTAAAATATTAATTTAATTCTTTTCGTTTATTCCAAAAATATTCAGATTTAAATTCGAATAAAAATCAATGAAAACAGCTGCAAATGTTTTCTCTTTATATATATATATATATATATATATATATATATATAGTGTGCCTTGCAAAACTGTTCATACTGGTTGTATGGTTTTAGAAATGAGGCTCTTTAAAAATGAAAAATGTTACTCATAAAAAGAAGCGTATTGTATGGTATATTTGAAAGAGTACTCAGTGATTACAAAAATAATTAGTATCAACGTGATATACCATAGTGCAAATGTATTCATACCTCTATATTAGTACTTAATGCAGGTCCCTTTAATGACGTCATTGAGAGTGGATATCTTTCCGCTAGTTTATATTTCCTGAAGTAACCGTTTCAGGTTATCAGAGGTTATATTTGGGAGACATATTTCACAGCGTTCAGTTTTCCCTCCAACTCATCCCAATGCTGTTCCTCCATCTCCTCCTCCCTCTGACTTATTATGTATGAAATTAGCATATCTTCCAAAGATGTTTTTTCTGGCTTATCTGGACTCAACTGCAGGAGGGTGTAAGGTCCTGATGATGTCTCTCATGTTGTTCTCAATGAACTGTGCTTCAGTGCTGACACCCTGCCAAGGCAAACTCATTCGTCTTTGTCTCTCATCTGGTACTTTTCCTTCCTGCTGTGGAAGTTCGCTTTCATTCAGCTTTTCCCAAAGAAAGGTGGCCGCTCTCAATCCTCCACCTATCGTCCAATGCTTTGATTTCTTGCCTTTCTAAAGTTTTTGAATCTATCCTTGATAGGAACATTCCTAAACACCTCTTCTCGCACTCCTCTTTCAGATCGTCAGTATGGGTTCAGCGAGGGACGCTTCACTGGCGATCTTCTTGCATATCTCTCTGACTCTTGGTCATCCTCCTTTCGGGATTTCGGTGAAACTTTTGCTATTGCGCTAGACATATCAAAAGCTTTTAACAGTCTGGTACAAATCTTTAATTTCTAAACTGCCCTCCCTAGGTTTCTATCCTTCTTCCTCCCTCATTTCCTTTCTGTAACTGCGGTTGTAGATGGCTACTGTTCTTCTCCTAAAGCTATTAACAGTAGTGTTCCTCAGAGT
Organism: Bathynomus jamesi; assembly: GCA_023014485.1. Lineage (NCBI taxonomy): Eukaryota > Metazoa > Arthropoda > Malacostraca > Isopoda > Cirolanidae > Bathynomus > Bathynomus jamesi. The sequence continues at coordinate 181,989 of JAJOZX010007387.1, forward strand.
TGTCTCCTGTCACCCACTCTTTTCCTTTTATTTATTAATTAATGATCTCTTCAGTCGCACTTTCTGTCCAATTCACTCCTACGTCGATTATTCCACTCTACACTTCACCCGCTTCGCAAAGCGTTCCTCTCAACAGTCGTTCCATGCTTCCCGATGGACACTATGGTACACCTGACCTCTGATCTTTCTGCCATCTCTGATTGGGACAGAAAACCTTGTGGCTTTCACTGCCTCAAAAACTCAGCTCCTCCATCTGTCTACTCGTGACAATTTTCCACAATACTATCCCCTTATCTTCAACAATACAAAACGCAATCTTTTCTCTTTTAACATTTTTGGTGTTTCCATTACTCGTGATCTTTCCTGGGAAGAACACACATACTCTCTCTCACTGGCGCGGAACGTTTCCAGTGAGGGAGGGGGCTCCAACCATATTGGCAGGCTAACTTAAAAGTGAACAACCTGTCCCCATTTGTTCTCATTTCATTGGATTGGGGCCACTTCATCTTACATATCCACCCCAACTCACAGGAATAACTGGTAGGCTCGGCAGTGTTGCCAAAATGGAAATATTAGTATGGTATGTATCCGATGATAAACAAAACACTATATCACTATATTCAAAATGCCCCCAGAAATTCATCCGTCACCCGAGCATGGGACGCATGCTCGTTTTCCGTTGTTACATATGTTTTATGGAAATAAATATAAAAATTCAAAGAATAAAATATTCTAAATATTTTCATAATTCTTTATTTATTGAAGCTTAAGTCATGTCATTTTGTGTTCGAACAAGTGAGGCATGCTTAAAAGCTGCCATAGACTTCCAGAAATCACAATTTGGCAAAGTATTTTCCACTCCATTAAGTGTTTCCATTGTAAGGGATTTTTTCAAAGACGCAGGAGAATGTGATGGTCAAAAAGAAAAATAAACTTTAGTAGAACTTAACAGTATAAATATGCGAGTAAGTTGCACCACTGGTGCTTTATTGCTCACATCTGGTTACTTGTCTTTGTATATCATATTCTACATTTTATGTTATTTACATGTCAACCTATCTTTTCTTTAATCAATTTACATTATCTGAGTTTATAATATTGGGAGTTGATTCCAAATGTCTAATACTCTCTGAGAGAAAAAGTATTTCCGAACATTCTTATCGCTTTGCTTCTTATATAGTTTGCACGCATTTCCTCTTAGATTATTTTTGTTTTCTTTCAAAAAAAGGATCTGAACAAGGAGGGGCTCCGCCTTGTTTAGGTAAAGGGGGCGCAGCACCCCAGCGTCCCATAGGTTCGGCCGCCAATGTTCTCTTTCCAAAACAGCTTCTAAGAGGTTAGGTGTGCTGTACCATATCCGCAGTTTCTTCACCCCTATTCAGTTGCTGTCTCTGTACAGGGGTCTCCTCCGCCCCTGTATGGTGTTCACTTTTCGTGTGTTGGGTGGCTCAACCCACACAGCCATACTTGACCGGGTGAAATAAAAAGCTTTTCGTCTCATCAATTTCCCACCTCTAACTGTCTTCAATCCCTCTTTTCGCCATAATGTTGCCTCACTCTCTCTACTATCGCTATTATAACGGACACTGCTCTTCTGAACACACTAACTACATTCCTCCTCCTTTAAGGAGAGAACGCAGCACTAGACTTTCGACACGTTCTCGTTCCTTTTCTGTCCAATTCTCTAACGACGCAAAGGTCAATCGGTATTTTCAATCTTTCATCTACTGTACCGGTCAACTCTGGAACAGTCTTCCTCAGTCCATCTTTCCCCTTGTCTATGACCTTCAATCTTTCAAACGCAGAGTGTCCAGGCATCTCGAAAACCTTGAACCTTGATTTTGGATCTGTTCTTCTTCTATGGGAGTAGTGTTTTTGCGGGCATTCGTCCTTGGCCCCTCTTTCCTGCCAAAAAAAATGTAATGAAGTAAGTTTTTCAATATTTTCCATCCTTAGTTTTTGAAGTAACTTTCTCTCCTTCGCAAAGAGTTACATCCTTTATTCTGAAAGCGTTTCCGTTGCAGTAATCTGTAGACCTTTTGTTGGATTATTCTCGCTGACTAGTCTCCGTATTCCTTCTCGCCGATTTGAGGCTGAAGTAAGTTCTGAGCTGTATTGATTCCCGTTTTACCATTATCACCGCTGTTAAGAAGGTCGCCATTACAGATATGAAGTTTTGCCCTGTTATATTTATTTGACTTTTATGACTATACTCCGTAAGTCACAGTTTTGGTCCTTCTGGATTTGATTCCAGTTACAATTTCATCAATGAGAATGTTTCGTTTCCGACCGTCTTTCCATTCCCGTTGTAATTCCGAGCAAAGTATTCGGATCTGATTCTAAATCCGCTTTATTGTCTACTTAGAACTTTCTGATAAATTTAATGGTATTGATACGAACCACTTTTTTTATAGTTTGTCTTGAAAACCTTTTTTTTTACACACACACACACACACACACACACACACACACACACACACACACACACACACACACACACATCCTATCTAATATTTGCTGCCCACTCTGGCAAAAACATTTCCTATTTCCGGTACTTGACCCATCAAAATACTGTAGTAATGTAACTTTCTCGTACGATGATTGTCATAATCGGCCATAAAGGAATAGTAAATTAGTCTATTGGCCTATATTCACCACGATGCAAATTTCAGGGGAATAACCTTAATGCTTTTAATGTCCCGAATAATATCACGATCTTAATTCCGTATGAATTTTTTTTATTGCGAATCCATGCAAGATAGCTGGATTCACTTCTGAATCCAACTCAAAAAACTTCGAATCCTGTTCCGGCCCTGATTCAGATTCCGTACAAACGCCTGCGATTTTAGAGATGGAATCTGTAAAAATAAAGCTTAACATTAAAAGTGTTTGCAAACTGTACACGAACTCTTTATGCTTTAACGGTACAGAGTTCGACCCTATTTTGCAAGAACTGAAACGCCCTTTCGATTTGTTGCTGAAATTTGATGGCGGACTATTGTTCAATTTCTA
>JAJOZX010007387.1:190000-222219 GCA_023014485.1 Bathynomus jamesi
AATTGGACTCGCGTCGGAAGCAGGTTTTTTCTTATAAAGTTGTATGCCTGTTTTCAGTATTATTGGCGTCGTCATCATCATCGCCATCGTTATCATCGTCATCATTATCATCGTCATCATTATCATCGTCATCATTATCATCGTCATCTTTATTATCATTGTTATTCGTAATTTACATTAACGACATAGATGTAGGATTGACTAGTAACGTGTCAAAATTCGCGGACGATACTAAAATAGGCGGTAAGGTTGTTAACGAGGACGATAGAAATAGGCTCCAAGACGATGTAAATAGGATTATGGAGTGGACGGATAAGTGGCAGATGCAATTTAACGTAGACAAATGTAAAGTTTTACATGTAGGTTCTCGTAACAATAATTACACGTACACGATGGATGATAGGGAGTTAGCGAGCGTTGACGAGGAAGTAGATTTAGGCGTACGCGTACCTAAGGATTTAAAGGTTAGGAACCAGTGCCTGGAGTCTTGCGCAAAAGCTAATAGGATGAGGATATTGATAGGTTAGAAAGGGTTCAGCGTCGTGCCACGAAACTAATTCCGTCATTGCGCAACAAGCCTTATGAAGATAGGATTAAAGTGTTAGACCTGTATTCACTCGAAACTAGGAGATTAAGGGGGGAGCTTATTGAAGTTTTCAAAATCGTTAATAACATCGATAACGTAAATTTTGACAAACTGTTCACTTTCGATAATAGTAATACTCCAAATAACGGATTTAAGTTGCGTGGCAGACGTTTCATTACTAATATCACTAAAAACTTCTTTACGTTTAAAGTAATTGATAAATGGAATAATCTTCCCGCACCCGTCGTGAACTCTACCAGCGTTAATGTGTTTAAGAACCGTCTTGACAGACATTTTAAAAATATTAACGTTGTTTAAAATAAAAATAAAAAATTAGCAACAGGAGCTCTGGGGGTGGTGGTCGAGGATGAGTCTGTTGACGATTAATGCCAGCTTGTGACATGCCAGCGTGTGATGCCAGCAATAAAATTTAAAAAAAAAAATTAGACTAACACGAACGTAGATGTAGTTCGTAGCGTAAACTAACCCACTGTGTTTGCATGGTTTGTGAGCGTTCTTATTTTACTTCTTTTCATCTTTCACCCCTCTCCTATTTCCTCGGACTTCTTTTCTGACTTGTCGGCAGTGGCCGGCGGATGATGATGGTGAGTCTTTTTTCTCTTTTTCTGAATGAATGTTAACCCACGAGTGATAGGTGTTCTCCTTTTTTCTTAACCCCTTATTCTCTTCTCTTCTCTTAACCCCCTACTCTTTCCTTTCTCTCGGGCTAACCTTAGAGTGGATCTTAGGGTCTTTGTTAGCCTTAGCTTCTGTAGATCTTTATCATCATCATCATCATCATCTTCGTCGTTGTTTACGCTTCACCTCTTTCTTTACTTTTCTTTTTTCTCCAATCCCTTCTGAAAGTGCCTGGTAGTTCAGTGGTTACGGTGGCGGACTCTGAGCGGTGAGGCTCTGGTTTGCTCCCTCCTTCTGACTCCTGGGTTGGGTTGGCCACTTACCCTCCCAATGCTCGCGCTCAGGCGACCCTTGGGACACCCTCATCCCCACACAGTGGGGAAATTAATTTCCAGGGTTACCATTTCTTTCTCATATTGGTGTAACTTTCCAGCGTTAAGTATGCTTCCAATTATGTATCTCTGTTACCACGCACACGTTCACGGTTTAAGTAAAGTTTTCGTCTATTTCACTTTTTAAAAGATTCCAACCCGAAGTTCTTTAAATTTTCTTACCTCGGATCAGTCCATAATCCTCTCTGTCAATTCATGGCGATCTTTACGTTGGATTCGCGAACAAGCGTCCGTAAAAAGCCAGACTATTAATCCATGTTCTCTAGTTTTAGAAATACATCAAAATTAAAGACGGTCGCAGCATTTACTTCAAAATAATCATTGTAGATGATTTGATTGTCGTCGTCCTGAAATTTTATAAAGTGTGTTGAATATGCCATCTGCCATCCTGCCACGCGTTTCTTTTAGAAAATTATTCAATGCAAATTCGTTACAAAAATTTGAAGGCGACACATCTTTTTCAGTTTAAACTTTTTACGCGAGATTTTGAAGTTTTGTTTTGCGTGTGCGTGCTTACTTGCGTCCGTGCGTGCGTTGTTTGTTTGTTTGTTGTAGTGTTCACGAGTAAAATATACATAATATAAATATACCAATTCGACATCTATAGTTAATAATGAAAACACGTAATTATAATGTAAAACTTAGGCTGAAGTCCTCCTGTCCTGTCTCACCCGTTTTAACAATTTTCTGAATAGTTCAGGACTAATTAATGTCTATACATAAAATTATAAAGTTAACACAAAGTTAATTTTGAAATAATATAAAATGCATTTCTTCATTTCTATTCATTTAAATACTTAAAACTTGATTTTTTTTTTTTTTACTTAGTGTCATCCATTAGCTTAGTTTTAATTTTGTACATTTCGAGAACTTTTTAAATTTGAGACTATATAATCCTATTTACAGATTTATAAAACACCTTTCTATCATTAAATACAATCTTGATACATTCTGTTTCCAGCTATAAATTATTAACGAAACTTTTAACAAAAGCAAACGAAGAAAAATGCAAATAAAAAAAAACAAACTACTGATTATCTCTCGTTTCCCGTCCAAAACAGTCAAGTTTGACGTTTTGTTAACTTTGGAAATAATGAAAAATAATCCAATAGAATAATTGGAATGACGTAAATTAAACTTGATTACAGCGCGCTCGAGAGAGACCTATTAATTCTTCGCCCGTAAATACGCACTACCTCCCGTCAGAGGTCGCTGGCAAACACACTCCAGTCCGCTAGAGGTCGCTCTCGTAGCCAGAGCGGAAACGAAGAGTGTCAATCTGGCGCTAATCACATCCATGAGACGAGCGAACGAGAGAGCGTCTTCTCACTTCACCTGTGAACGCGCTCGCCCTAATCTGTCGGTTGAGTAACTCTACTGATTAAGTCCCCGAATCCTCTGATAGAGTTCTCCTTCTGCAGGAATATTGGAAAGGCTTCTTCTCGTCAAGAACCCTCGAAGGGCCTCACATTCAGCACCAAGAAGGGAAGGAAGGAATATATGCAAATATTAAATCCTTCATGCAAAATTATATATATATATATATATATATATATATATATATATATATATATATATTATATATATATATAGGGTGTCCATAAAGTCACGCATCATCGGAAAATACATTTATTTTGTTTATTTATTTATTTTGTTTTATTTCTTTGTTCGAAATGATTCCCACCAATCTCAAAACGTGTTTGTAAACGAAAAAGAGTTTCTTTGAATGTTCCTCAACATATTTGGCCTGATGGAGACAAATACTGTAGTTAATTTTGACAAATAGTTAATTGCTTATGTTCCTCTGATGCGTGACTTTATATCGACACCCTGTATATGTATATATACTCGGACCCCACTAATTCGACACTCGGTACTTCGGATATAGCGATAATAATTTGGCTATTTTTCTGCCTGTCAAAATATCAGACAAATTTCGGAAAATTTGGTGAAATTTGCCTGATATTTCAACACGCAGAAAAATAGCCGAATTATCGCGATATCCGAAATATCGAGTGTCGAATTAGCGGGCCCTGAGTATATATATATATATATATATATATATAAGCCTATATATTATAATAACAATAATAATAATATGAGAAGTAAATAATTTCATCAGTAATTCTAAAGATAGTGAAGAAACAAATGTGGTGATCGCATTAAAGAATAATTTGATTTTAGGGATTCGAAATGTCGCTTTTGGTGACGAAAAAAAAAGGTAAAAATTCCGACTCCTCTGTTTGCTTTGCCGCTTAAGATTACCGGCCGTGAACGAAAGAGGGAATAAGCAATTATAATGTTTAAATATTGACCTACTTTAGTCTTGCATCAGTAAAAGAAAGGTTGACAGTTGCGTGGATTTGGTAAAATTTAGTCATTTTGGTGTTATGATCTTCATTTTATATATATATATATTATATATATATATATATATATATTATATATATTATATATGATATATATATATATTATATATATATATATATATATATATATATATATACGGAATTAATGTTCGAATATTATTATTATTAGATATATATGATAAATTTTGTTCGTATACTACCCAATTTTAGCCCTTCAACGCCGAAAGTTTTTTGTTGGGTTAAATCTAAATGCGTGTATTTGAAACGGTACGTATTCGATCCAGTCGTCGTTAGATGGTTAATTTAAAAATTATGAATTGTAATTACGGAAATGTAGTACATATACTTATCGGATTAACAAGACCATAACATCGATACTAAAAACAACTATCTTAATCTAACCTACCGTAATCTAATCAATGCTAACCTAATCTAACTCATGATATACAGGGTGTCCGAGAATTATCTGTACAATTTTTGGCTGTTATTAAAGTCAACCATGAAGTGTAGAAATTCCAGTGTTGTCCCATTTTACAGAGAATCTCATTAAGTTTTTTTCTGATACCAAGTTTTGACAAGTTTTTTAAAAATTCCAGTGTGTCCGAACATTATCTGTACAATTTCATCTTTTAATAAAATTCTTGATAACACACGTAAAATTCTTAAACAAGATTATTTAGAATCTGTATTTTCAAAAGTTTCTTTTATTAAAGTAACGTTGTTACAGACATTCGATATGTGCACCATTGGTGATTCGCAAAACATCCAATCGATACTCCAAATGTTGCCATGTACGCTGCAGCATATCCACATCAATTCGCTCAATAGCAGCTGTGATTCTTGCTTTTAAATCATCAATGTCTGTCACCCGCGTACATTTCTAAAAAAACTTGTCAAAACGTGGTATCAGAAAAAACTTAATGAGATTCTCTGTAAAATGGGACAACACTGGAATTTCTACACTTCATGGTTGACTTTTAATAACAGCCAAACATTGTACAGATAATTCTCGGACACCCAGTACTTGTCGAAAGAATGTCACATCCGCCCAAATGTCGTAATCACGGAAATACTCGTAGATGGCATATAGTGAAATAATGGTTTCGTTTTCCGTAGACTTGTTTCAGTTAATCCTTCAAATAATTTTTTTTAATGTTACTTTTATATGTTTAAATAAATTACTATTTAACGCGGGGATCGGGAACCTTTTAACAGCTTGAGAGCCACATTAAGTCATATAAAATAATTATCAGGAAGAAAGAGCGGCGGGTACAAAGGTATTGTTTTGTATGAAACATATTTATATATAGGCTAGCAATAAATACATAATTATTAAATTAATTAATATAAGGAACTTGTCTATCTTGTATTAATTAATAATAATAAAAAACAGTACTAATAATATTATTATATTATAATAATATTAATATATGAAACAAACACACTGGATTGTATTATTCATACGTGTTTCTACTTCATATTTTTTAAACTTTTTTGATTTAGTCGAGCACTTGATATATATATATATATATATATTATATATATATATATATATATATATATATATATCTATATATATATATATATATTAAGAGCCACAAGAATGGGTCCTCGGAGCAGCCGCTGGTACCCGACTCTCCTCACTTATTGCATTATAAATACCCAATATGATACCATGAAATACGTATGACGTCCACTATTCTGTTTATTGAACATTTTCAAGCTTTATGCTTTAAAGCGCAAAAGCTTTAGCTTATCATCAGTCTTAATATTAATTTGGAAAGAGGTTTTGAAACGTTGAAAATGAATTTTAACCCCTTCATCACGATGAGATACGGGAGGACCTCGAGTAATGTATTGCCGATCGCAATCGGAGTGAAGGGGTTAAATTGGGTTATTTAGAACTTTTTTTTTGTTAATATTTGTAGTAATTGTTTTGTTAAAATAAAATTTTTATTTTAGTTAATGCTTTTACCCAATATTGTATTATAATAATAATAATTTACATTTTGATATTTAAGAGAAAATAATCCCTTCCTGCATAGTGTCGGACTCGCCGATTTGACCGTAAATGGTAAATTTAGAACATTTCAAATAAGTTTTACGAACGCCTATAACGGCCAGTCATCATCTCGCGATTTACGTATACATATTTAAAAGATAGCGAGTATAGTTGTAATGATTCGGGATCTAATTTTCATGGACGAATCGGTGAGTCCAACACCAGATAAACGGGAAGAAGTTTTTCTAAAAGGAATTTTTTATTCTAGAAATCTGCTGCTTCTTCTTTTTTTTTTATTATTATTATTATACCGAGATACTTTGAGCGTCAAAGAATTTTGAAAGTTACACTCGCTGTATGAACAAAAATTTACAGGTTCTACGGGTGTTCATCAGTCTGTCTATCTCTCTATATCTCTCTCTTAGCAGATATCTCTAAATCTGTTCGTATTCTCTCTCTCTCTCTCTCTCTCTCTCTCTCTCTCTCTCTCTCTCTCTCTCTCTCTCTCTCTCTCTCTCTCTCTCTCTGCACCATGTTCCTCATACGACTTTGATAGATTATTCCATTTTCCTTGAGGCGAGGCTAATTACTCCGGGCGTTCCTAATCGCTCTTGGCGCCTCCTCCTCTTCTTCCTTCCCTCCTTTATTCCCCACCCCCATTCTCTTCCTCTCGCTCTTCCATCTCCTCCTCTTACACAATGGCTTCCTCTAATTTTGTTCCGCTTTTCTCTTCCTTTCCAAGACCCAAACTTAAAAAACCAGAAGAGAAACAAAATACAGAATACTTCTTGTTTTACCATTAATTAAGTGTTATTGTTTACTTGTTTGTTTAGTTCGTTGTTCGATTTGTTTAGTTTTCTATTTTTTTTTTAAATGTGGCAAGTTTCTTTTTGGCTAAATATTTTTGTTTTTATTTCTTTGTTTTTTTTCAGAAATGTTTTGTTTATATTTTTGGAGGGATTTATTATTATTATTATTATTATTATTATATTATTATTATTATTATTAAAAAAATAACTACACGTTTCCGCAAAACCTGTTAAATATAAAACTAATTTCCTTTCAAACTATTTATAACTTAATTTTTATTGGAAAACATACGTATAATTATTCTAAACAGGCAAAAAACTTTCTCTTTTAACTATTTACGTCATGAATACATTACCTTCCCTCCTATCTAGCTAAAATCTATCTCTATACACACACACAAACACACACACACCACACACCGTATCACTATACTGTATATTGGGTATTCATATATAGGACAACTATATACCAGTGAATATATGAAATATATGCGAGTCCGTATATACAACATATAAATACCACCGACTGAGATAATCTGAAATGGCAAATAATTTTTGCTTACAAAAGTCCACAAAAGCATGAAACAGCCGCCAATAGAAAGAGGAAATTCTATTTGGAGAATATAACATGCATCGTCGATTTTGGGGTGCGATTAAAAATCTTTTTTTTTTTCCAATTTTCGCTATGCAAATTTGCGCAAGAGGCTCGCACGCAGAATGAACTGCAAACAAAGGGATATTCCATCACGTATGGGACGGGGGGAAGACCCAGGAAGAGCATGGCGGTGCACCCCGCTATTTAGCCACCTATTTGGAAATGTACGATTGAGAATAATTAATGTTTTCGTTTTAAATTTACATTTTACAACACACACACACACACACACACACACACACACACACACACATTTAGTAAACTTAATGTAACAAAACTCAAGAGAAACATTCTGTAGGACCGAACTTCATCTTGTAACCGAACTCTTTCAAACGACAGTTACGAACCGTTTAAAATGTTCTTTTTCACCAAAAATAATACAAACGGTAAAGATAACCGTTTGCATTATATTCCGTTAATAAGAAACTCGTACGAATGCGCAATTTTTCGAAATTTATATCGATGGATGATCTTTGAATAAAATTGTGCCGGCGTCCTCCTCCACCCGCAGTCCGAAAATAGAAAGTCTGTAAACAAAAATGGAATATTGATAAGTTTCCATTTTTAGTTTGTATTTTTTTGTACGATGGAATAAAATTGTTTGTGTTTTTCTATTCCTTTTCAGTTTTTTATCTTTTTCTTATCATTTTGTTTTTCGATAGAGGAAAACTGCACGCTCGCGTAATTCTTTGTAACTGTTATTTCGCGTCCCGTCATTCTATATCGCTTATATTAAAAATGGGCAGAAATTAAGAGGAAAAAGTATCCAAAATATGCTTTTTTCGAAATTGGCGGCGTGCGCAGAAAGTACAGGGTGTCCCATAAATGCGGTCTCATTGGAAAATTTATTTTAAATTAAATTTACAGAAGTAATGCAGTTGAATTAAGACAAATGTTCACATTGATGTCTTTATTTTGGGACCTCTTTTTTTATTGTTGCAGGTAGAATAACACGCAATGGCTAATACGAAAGCGAGTTACGCACGTGAGGAAAAAGCCTCCGAGGCATTTTCCTCACCAGTGTAATTTAACTCGCTTCCATATTATCCCTTGCGCGTTATTCTACCTGTAACAAAAAAAAAAAGGTCCCAAAACAAGACATCAGTTTGAACATTTGTTTTACTTCAAATGTATAACTTTTGTAAATTTAATTAAGATAAATTTTCCCGTAAGACCGCGCTTATGGGACACTTATGTTCTCGTTTATAATTTATACTTAATTATAATTTATAATTATAATTTATAAATTATATATAATTTATAAGTATACAGTTTGTACACTTGTTTATATATTCATTCATTTACTCATTTATTCGAAAATCCACGAGTAATTTTGTGAGTTGAAGCAGTCTCAAACGAGTAATTTGGCTTTTGCGCCGAAATTAATATGCGAACCATAAACATGAGTTTAGCCTCGTCCTTATACAAAGTATTATGAGATGATGATACATTTTTACGTACTTACACACCATTTTCAGTAATTTATTTTTTGTTTGATGAAGGAAAACGCGGTAAAACGTGTTTCAAAATGTTTTACTCGCTGTAATTCGTGAGCTTTGCAATGAACGCGAAGATTAAACGTTGCGTTGCGTAAATAATTTGGTTATTTAGTCGAGTGTCACGCGGTTAAATATCTTAAAATTTTTATAACCGTTTGTTGGGGATACAAGATGGTCGTTCCGTCGATATTATAAATCAGAAATCAGTCTTTCAACTTCATTTCTTACGCGTGAATGAATGAAGTGTGTTTCATTGTAACCGTGATATTCACTTACCGTAGTATTATATCTAGGCTGACCATATTTCCTTGAGAAAAACGGGACATTGGGATGGCAAAAAAGGGACGGGGGTTATGTAATATTCTGTATTCATGAAAAAGTAAGTACATAAACATATTGAGCTTACAATTATTCTTCAGTGACAGAACCCATACAAAACCATACAAAACGGTACGTTAAACGGTACGTATGGTCACCTAATTATATCAGTCTTCGGGGAATGACAACTGACATCCGTAAAACGTAAAACGCGAAAGATAACTATAAATTTAATTGTTGATGGTAGCAGCAATGTTAATAATGTTAATAATAAACTTTGTTTTTTAGTCTACCTAAGTTATTATTGCCATATAAAACGTGACTTAAAATTTATGAAATTACAATTGAACAGTTCACCACATTGATGGTCGTTAAGTTATAAAAACAACGATTATATTGAAGCTTTTCGTTGTACAACAATCGGTGGAGGTTTATCTCTGATTCGGAGAAATGATACAAAACTCGGAACAAAATCAGTCGTTTTTGAGATGAAAGAAAGCTGTCTGTGTGCATTAACTCCCGAAACTATCTTTGGATCACTTTGTAATGCATGAAAGCAAGATTCCATTAGCCAGTACTTAAACCACTGAATTTAAATGCATTCAAAGACAGTAGCTGATCCGGTATGCAGCAGTAATTAAACTTTTTTGCTTCCGCCTAAATTGTTCATCCTGACGAAGGTCAAGTTTGTTGCTCCACCTTAGTTCCAACTAACTCTATGAATAGTATCAATTAAGGTCTTTTTCGGAAAAGCGTATATTGTGAGTTAGAGTGAGTAAGACTTCTCTCTCTCTCTCTCTCCAGGATTTAAGACAAAAACTTACGTAGGAAAATGCTTCACCGAGGGGAAATATAAAAATGGTCTATCAGCAAACGAAGTGATAAATCGTCGCCTTTCCCGGAGTGTATTTTGGAACGGAGTGTTGACAAGCGACCTGAAATAAAAATATTCTCTCTTTCGGCGTATTTCCAAGTACTTCTAACACACACACACACACACATACATACATATACATATATAGGGTGTTTCATAACATGTGGGACGCACTTTCAGGATTGATTCAGGACCTGAAAACAATGAAAAAAGTTTATATAAACACATGCCCGAAATCGCTTTGTTTCCGAGTTACAGCCCGTTATGTGTTCCAGCAAGTATCCGCCTTACCTTTAAAGGACGTGTGACCGCCTTGCGCTTGAATACACGCCTGAACACGCCTCGTCATAGACTGCCTGACGCGTTCAAAAATTCCAGGTATTGCTCGGATTTTCTGGCACCCTTGTTCAACACGTTGGCGAAGCATTTCAACGTTGTCAATGGGTGTCATATAAACGATGGATTTCAGATGACCTCACAGGTAAAAATCGAGTGGATTCACGTCCGGGGAGCGAGCAGGCCACGCAATGGTTCCTCCACGTCCTATTCATTTATCAGGGAAATGGTCATCCAAATAGTCTCTGGCTACTCGACTAAAATGAGGCGGAGCGCCGTCATGCATAAACCACATACGACGTCGGACACCAAGAGGAACTTCATCTAGTAAATCGCTTAAATCATTCCTTAAAAAATTGGAAGAGGATTCTCCTGTTAATCTTCCATGCAAAACAAAAGAACCGATTAAGTTGTCGGCAATACGTCCTGCCCATATATTGATACTAAATTATTGTTGGTGCCTTGACTGGATGATGGCATGCGGATTCTCTTCGGCCCAGTGATGAGTGTTGTGAAAATTGATCATGCCATTTAGTGTTAAGGCAGCCTCATCAGAAAACAACACGGAGGATAGAAAAAGAGGATCGCGAGCACACTGTTGAAGGAACCAAGTACAAAAAGCCTCTCGTGGTGGGAAATCAGCTTCAGTAAGGCCTTGTACTCTCTGAATGCGATATGGGTAAAACTGTTGTTCCCGTAAAATTCTCCACACAGTTGTGTATCTTACACCCTCTGCTGCTGCTATTCTTCGGTGCTGACACCAGGATGTTCCTCCACGCGATTCAGGACCCGCTCCTCCAACTCAACAGTTCTGGCGCTGATTGGTCTACCACCATCTGAAACTCGCTTGTTGAATGATCCTGTATCACGAAGACGCTCGTCTATTCTCTGAAAGGTCTTCTTATCTGGCAGACGGCGATTCGGAAACCTTTCCGCATACAGACGTCTTGCTGCCGCCGCATTACACTCGGCAAGTCCATACATGAGATACATGTCTGCCATTTCTCTGTTTGAATAAGCCTCTATTCTCACTTCAAATGCACACTATCACTGAATAGCACAAAAACCTTTAAGTTTTTTTTTTCACTGGACTGCACTTATTCACGGTAAGAAGTTAGAAATACGAACAGTGAAACACCGCGATGCACCTCTGACTGACTGATGGCTCAACACTCAACGATATTGAAACATGTCATAGAGTGTACGAAACATTACAATCGGCAAGGCCATACATGAAATACGTCTGTACACACACACAAACATTGTCGGCAAGCAGTGTTTGTAAACAGTTTGCTGAAAGAATTGCTGGAACACAAAACGGCCTGTAACTCGGAAACAAAGCGATTTCGGGCAAATGTTTATATAAACATTTTTCATTGTTTACAGGTCCTGAATCTATCCTGAAAGTGCGTCCCACATGTTATGAAACACCCTATATATATATATATATATATATATTATATATATATATATATATATATATATATATATATATATATATATATATATATATATATTATATATATAAACGAAGTAATACATGGTAAGAAGCTGAATTCTCAAACAGTTTATTGGAAGAACTTAATTAAACAAACTCGCCAACACTTTGGAACCAAAAATGATTACAAGTTTCCAAAGACTTTTCCAAGTTTAGTGAATCTTCAAGAGTCTTCAGGAATATTCTAGAATCTTGAGAATTTTCTAGAGAATCTTCACAAAGTTTTGAGTTTTATTTTATTAACTTGACGAAATAACTTTACTTTCTTGAGCATTTGTTTTGTAAGACTATATTTTGTTATTGGTAAGGCAGTGTATGTGTGTGTGTGTGTGTATTATATATATATATATATATATATATATATATATATATATATATATATATATATGTGTGTGTGAATAATATAAAACGTTTCTGTCTCAATACATTTTAATGATATTTTCCCTATTTCAAAAGAGTATTTGAATGAAAAATATATTTAATATTTAAATAAATTTTCTGTTTCCATACTTTTTTCTCAACTAATTATTAATTTATGAATTATATATTCGATGACAGCAAAGGGGGGGGAAAAAAAAGCGAAGAAAAATTAATTGGATTCAAATTAACTGGAGTCTATGTATTTCAATTTACGTAAATCTGTGGTTAAGTGGGACCATTTAAATGGGTATAACCCATTGTTTTAATTATAATGGGTATAACCCATTTTTTTATTATAATTGGTATAAGAACCCATTTTGCTTAAAAATTGTTGGTAATTATGACCAATTAAATTCGATAAAAACTTCAATCTAACAAACTATCTCAACACTTTATATATATATATATATATATATATATATATATATATATATATATATCAACCTTTTAGTAACGTTTTATGAATATGAAATACATTTAAAATAATGTTTACACAGTATACGCCAAATACGCCAAATGCAAATGTCATTTGAATTCGTAATATAATTTCGCAAATAAAAAATTTTATCGAGTTTAGGCGGAATCGCGCGTACATTAAATATATCTGATGCATTACGTATTTGTAAAATATATATATATATATATATATATATATGAGCGGTACGTACAACTTCAAATATGGCTGTTTTTATCTCTTCTTTGCTTTATACTATTTATTGTAACAGTTCCGCTATATATGATGAATATGTAAATAGCGGCCGTATATACACACATAAATCTAATATATATATATATATATATATATATATATATATATATATATATATATATATATATATATATATATATGCACCGTATATTATTTATTATATAGATATACAGTGTGTGTATATATAATACGAGACGAACGAGGCTAGAATATAAAAGCGCAGGCGAGGGAAAAGCGGATACGTCAGAGCTTACGGAGCGTTGAACATAAGGGGGAGATTAGATTATACGGGCTAGCGAAACTCGGCTCCAATTATTACACAAGTTCACTGATGAAAACAGTTCAGTCGCCGCGATGGAGGTTGCTGAAAGAGGAAAGAGGAGGACGTGGAAAGGAAGGATGAGGAGGAGGAGGAGGAGGAGGAAGGAAGGAAGGAAGGATGAAAGCTGAACAGGAGGAACAGTTCGGACATGGTCGACGGAAGAGGATGTATGTAGTAGTATGGATGCGTAAATTCAGCATACATAGGTGTTTAGTGTTTACATATCTGTATTAATATACAGGGTGTCCACGAAAAAACCCTACAAATTTAGCTTATTTCGAATGGAATTTGTACGATTTTTATATATATATATATACAGTATATATAATTTTTTTTAATCGAATCTCGAATCAAATCATCCCAAACAATTCAAATCGAATCGAATCTCGAATCGAATCAAGTGTACACATATAGATTAGAGTGTTTCTACACACAAGTAGTAATAAGCATAAAATTAAATAAATCTTGTTGAGAACAAAGGACGAAGTAAATCCTTCTAAAAAAAATGTATTAAGTATTTGATGATGAGGAGGAACAATGGTATTAAAGTATGATAAAAGTGTTATTGCGCGAGAGATTGGTCTTAGTATATAGATTGAATTATAATCTAAGTAAAAAGAAAAGTGTTTATTTACGAAAGTGTTCTTCAAAACAACATCACTAATGTTGTTTACCGGACTTAATGGAGATTCGAAAATATCGAATCGGAGCCCAAGCTAACAGTCAAATCGAATCCTCCCTCCCGATTCGAAATCAAATCGAATCTCGAAGCTTCGCAGGGACCTAATATATATATATATATATACTGAAGCACGGATATATTTTTACTGAAAATACATGTGAACATTATAGAAAATGGTACTAATTGTATGGTAACACTTTTGCGTAATTACAGAAAATATCTTCAATAAATATCATGCAAAGTTACCTTAATTATTTTAGCAAAAAAAATCCTTTCATTTAAAAAATTAACTTTATTCAAACTTGTAAGAAACTTATCCTTTAACGAGAATATTTTTTCGAACAACTGTTTACGTTATACACGAGTGGAACTATTATGAGCTACGACGAGGTTCACATCAGTTACCGCAAACGATTTCTGCCGAATACGTAATTTTTGTGTTGAAAGTTAAGTGTTTCCTTCTTAGCCCATTACTGGTACGAAAGAGATACGCGAAGTCACGACTTCTCCCGGAGAAACTGTATCCGGCCGAACGACATCTGATCGACTTGACCGTCTATCGAAGAAGTTATTATTAGGTTAAGATAGGTTAGGTTGCGCTAGTTTAAGCTATTTAGAGTGCCCGCTGTTTTGCCGCGCTGTTTTGATATAGGCCAACTCTATCCAGACACGGAGCAGCGATATATAGAGAGCCTTTCAGGAGATTGCCTAAATTAAGATGGACGATATATTAATGTAACCATTTCGCTTTAAAATTTACGTCATATCATTTTGTTTGTATGGGTATAAGTTAACTTCGGGCTCTTCAAAATCCGTTTGATTTGGGCTTTGTGACGGTGGGCAATGTGTGTGAGAAACGTATACACACAAAAATTAATATGGATAAAATGACTAAAATGCATGATTAAGAGTTTGACAACCAAATTTAAATAGTTATACCTTAACCACGCGATGATCATAGGTGTCAACCGTGCTATTTTTCTGGTATAAGAAATTTCAATGATTGAATTAAACACCCAAATTGGTTGTTCAATAATTTGGTTGTTTAATAATTTAGTTGTTTTCACCAATTATTATTTTCTGTGTATGAAACATTGAGTCTGCTGGACAGGAAGAATTAGTTAACGTGAAATAAATATTGAACGGGAGATACGTTGTAATTATTATTAATATATATATATTGCCTATATACCATTAAAAATTTCAACAAAGTAATTTTGTACAATGTATTATAACTTGTCGAGCTCTTGAAACAAACTCTTTGATAATGCCACTAAATCTGGAGACCTTCAGAAGGTTTTCCCTTCAACCAACCGCAATAAAGGTACTCAAGCACCGGGGTCTTTCGCAACAACGATATGCCTCTTGAGACACATTTATAACCACTGTATTCATTCTCAGTTCAAGTCTCTTCTCACCGCCGTATAATTGAGTTCCACAAAATTCTGAATAAAGATTTTTTTTAAATTCTCGCCGATGAACCCTATCTGTAGAAGCGTGGAAAAGGGGTCGTGTTTGAGTTCAAAGTAGTCTTGCCATCAAAGCTTGCTCGAATCAAAGAGGATTTAAGTTTGACTTTTTTTCTATCACGTCTGACCCTCTTACACGAGTGAAAAAAAGGAACTTCCATACACGTACAGTGATATGGAAGCCCTTCTATTACAAAAAAAACGAAAGAGAACGGGCAAGTGTATATCGGGTAAGTAGAGAAAGCTGTATACAGTATAATGTCTCTGCAAAAGCGCAGGAACATAAATATACGAGGAAGGAACAAAGGTGTATACTGCATTCCTTCCATTAAATATACAATATATCAACGATCAGATGCAGGATCACTCGCTACTGATTAATAATAATAATAATAATAATAATAATAATAATAATAATTGCATGAAACAGAAATGATGTATACATAATTCAGGTTGGTAAATATGTGTATACAGTATATAGTGAAGAAGTATCTGGCATTATGCAGATTCCTCAGGAAATTTTCTCTCGCCTTTATTTTAAGTCTTAAATATGTATTAAAATCGCCGACCTCATGACTTATTCTTCAATACATATATATGAATTTATGTAAAAACATGTTTAACGTATAAGCATATATTTTTATCATGGGGAACACTTTAACGAGTCTGAAAAATGTGTCCTGCAAAAAGGCAAAAAAAATTTGGTGTGTGCGCATGTAATAAAACTTAAAAAGAACAGGACAAAAATAGAATAATTAAAAAAAACATTTGACATTAAAAATTCAAAGTTGAAGAAACAAAAAATATTTAGCGGCAAATTTTAACATGTACATCAACAACACCAATAGAACACCTGCACACAGAAACAAAAATATTGAAAGTTAGGGAACATTTAGACATTAGGGGAATACAATTCATGGCAGCAGCGACAACTAACTCACAACACCCTTGCCACTACATGTACAATCATGCAGCAACACCTCGCACCATTAAGGTAACACCAGAGAGATATTATAACCAAATACTCCATTCCATACCACGCCCCACAGACATCACACAGTATAGGAAACACATACACACACCTAACCCACGAAGCACTGACACGACTCGGTCCGAATGCGGTCCTAGGTACGAAGTCGCCACCCATTGACAGGTCAGAGACCAGCCTGAGCAGATTGGATCGAGTTAACTTAGCACGATTCCGATGTGGACATTACCCCAACTTACAGACATATAAACACAGACTAGACGCCACGACACACCACAAACAATTGAACACATTATGACAGACTGTACCGCTCTAGCACAACATAGAACACAACACAACACAACATCACTAGTGCGCTGAACCTCTGGTCCACTCCGGAGAGGGCGATCGGTTACCTGCGTGCCGCCGGCTAACCAACAACAACAACATGTACATCGCTGAGACTAGAATTTTCATCAAGATGTGGGAAATTCTTTCAGCGAACATTTGTTTTTCATCGAACTTAACATTTACCTAAAACTCACGAACCGCTTACATTTTAAGTGCGAATTTATGGATTGACTTGCTTTTCCTCGACTAGATGCACAAAATTATTTATGATTAGGCAAAAAACCGCCCACCGGGCGGAATATTTTTGCTAATTCCTGCGAAAGGCTGTTATTCCCCTTTGGGCTATACATATTTGCTATACAATCTTAGACTTAGTTCCCATCTGGAGGTCTCCATGTTGGGTCCCGTGCGATGCGTCTCCCCCGTCGGTAAACTCGCCACCGCGCCCCGTCTCTGGCCAGATCTGTTCTCTGGCGGCAGGTTAAACCCGGATTCTCTCTTTCTACCGTCTTGAGCCACGTCGTTTTTGGGCGTCCCCGGGACCTCGATCCCATTATTCTTCCGTACATCACCCTTCTCGGAAGTCGGTCCTCCCCCATCCTCTCCACATGGCCATACCATCTCCTCCGCGCATCCACCACCCTGTCCATAGGGTTTCAATGGCGAAGTAGGGCAGCCGGCTCGCCACTCCTCCGCTACCTGTACTCAGTAATAAACTTACTTCGTCTTAGGATTGTACGTTATTATTGTAAATTTCTTTTCAAGGTTTTTCATTATTCATACAAAAAAGATATGCCTTATTTCATAACGCATTTTTCAGACTACTGAAAATTAGTTCTACTCTATGAAATTATTAATTGATCTAAAATATATTTTAGCCGCACAATTCGCAATTATTTATGTCATGAAATTAAAATAACGTTCATGTTATTTTGTATCTTCTAAAAGTTTACTCTTCTTTCACGTACTTGACATGATATCAATTTAGTCAAATTTTGGCCTACTTTGAACTCGAGGCTCCTTCCGAGTTTATTCATGACAAACAAGAATACGACATGAATGTAAAAATTCCCATTCGCCTACTTCGTATCAAATTTGTTGCAAACTAACATTATTGGTAGTTCTTCCGAGTAATGACTTCCTTTTTCTTGCTGTGTTCAATCCCCAAGATTCTTCGTCTTGATTAAGTTTTCAGAATATTCCAATTTTTTTCTTTACCACAAGAGTCAAGCAATAAAATGCAATGAAAATTATTGTAAGAAAATTTTAAGCGAGTTTGAGTTTAACATTTACAATCAGCTCACGAATCACTTAAATTTTAGATGTAATTTCACAAATTTTACTTGAAGCTCACGAAGCAATTAAATTTCAAATACAACTTTTCACTTTTTTTCTTTACCAGTCATGGCTTCCGATGCATAGTTAAAGATTCTGATGGCTGCATTCTTTTCTAAATTTATTGACCAACTTCATTTTTTTCATTCCACGAAAGTGTATGAAACTCTGTAAAAGCGTGTTGGGACTTGGTTTACTTGCAGACTTCAATGATAGGGAAGGCCACCAGTTCATGCTTCTATAAAATATTCTATTTTTCTAACAGCCAGAAAATCCAGCAGATCCAGCAGATCAACAGATTCACGAAAGAAAGCAGCTACCAAAATTTCGAGTTTCACATCCCAAGACCAATGGGCCAAAAGCTTGAAATGCAAGCTCTTCGTGTTTTAGCATATAAATTTTTTGGGAGTGAATTGGGATAAATTTCTTTTCGGGACACCCAATCTGAAAAAAAGAAGTTGCTAAAAACACTCCAGGGATTCCAGAGGGTGTTGTCACCAAATTTCATGAAAATCGGCCAACTCGTTTGGACCTGAAAAGGAGACGGACATGCGGTGAATTATTATTTACTAGCAAAAAGATTGGCGCTATGCGCCGATTTTGCTAGATCTGCGGTGCTTGGCCCTTCGGCCAAAACTGAATTATGGGCCTACAGCGTATTTTATTTTGAAACTCAGTAGCCCTTTATCTGGATATCATTCCTATTCCCCTCACCTTGGGCCTCAGTAATTTGGGTGCCTGCGGCCCTCCAATTACTGTTGGTTCAATTATTCGGTCAATAAAATTTCTATAGGTTTATTGACCAAATAATTGAACCGACAGTAATTGGGAAGGCCTGCGATCCCCCCAATTACTGGGGGTTCAATTATTTGGTCAATAAAACTAGTCATGAAAATTTTAAGCTTCACAAATATTGACACAATGTGAAGCTCAAGATTTTCATGGCTGAGTTCTTTTCTATAATTTTATCGTGGTGTTGGGGCCTTCGAGCCCAGTAATTGGTGGTGGTGGGTACTGGTCACACATATATTCATTACTCATCACCCCCATCCACCATACGAAGTTTGGTCGAAATCGGTTCAGAAACGTAAAAGTTTTTTCTGCGCACACGTACACACACACACACACATACACACACACACACACACACACACACACACACTTTCAGTGAATTATTATAGTAGTAATATCAGTAGTTGGCTGTTTCTTGATCAGAGACTGTTGGCTGTTCTGAATTATAGAATTTTCTCTGTGAATCTTTATGGAAGACGGATGACTGTACAAGACATTAGTAAGTAATGAGTCGTCGTGGTAAAGAGCTGTCTACAAATCTTCGAGATCTATTATTGCTGCACACGAATTTGGAAAGAGTTATGGGAAGACAGGAGAAGAACTTCGATTTTCATTTACGACGGTTGTTCTAGTTATAAAGAAATGGAAAGGCTTTGGAACAATCAAAACTCTATCAAGGTGTGGACGACCTTGCAAGATTTCAGGACGTACAGCTAGACTAATTGAAAGAATGGCTGCTGCGAATCCACTGCTAACTGCATGTTATACAGGGTGTCTCAAAAGTCACTATCTATTTCGGTGACATTAGATGTTTTTTTTTAAAATGCTATGCTGGCATAAAGATATGTACTTCTGGTGCAAATTTGTGTATTTAAAATAAGTTAATTGGTTTATTTCGAATTTTGTGTAATTTATAAATTTATCTTGACATGCTTGAACAATTCCTCGAACCTCAACTTCTTACAGATGGCATTCTTGACACAGTAGTTTTTCAGCAGGATGGAGCATCGTGCCATTATGCAATAATTGTACGTGATTATCTTGACAGACCTTCCCCGGTCGCTGGATTGGTCGTGGAGGAACACAACCATGGCAGCACGTTCACCCGATTTAACACCATTAGATTTTTTCACCTGGGGTTCATTAAGTCTAAGGTGTACACTGGTAGAAGAATTAGTGATGTAGCCGAACTTCGAAATCGTATTACCGATGCAGTTCAGAAAATAACACCTCAAATGCTGGAAAGTGTGTTCCGGGAAACAACTTATCGCTTGAGCTCTGTAGAGACACTGATGGTCGCCAGGAACACAACCATGGGCAGCACGTTCACCCGATTTAACACATTAGATTTTTTCACCTGGGGTTTCATTAAGTCTAAGGTGTACACTGGTAGAAGAATTAGTGATGTAGCCGAACTTCGAAATCGTATTACCGATGCAGTTCAGAAAATAACACCTCAAATGCTGGAAAGTGTGTTCCGGGAAACAACTTATCGCTTTGAGCTCTGTAGAGGACACTGATGGTCGCCATGTGGAGACAGATAAATAAATAGCACTAATTCTTTGTGGCACTTACTTTGAAATAATATATTTTTCATGTCTTAAACCAGTTTTCGTAATTCCCATTATTTTTCAAAATAGATAGTGACTTTTGAGACACCCTGTATTTGCCAAACATAAGACAAGATCGATTCCCGTCCTTCTCCTGTACGTCATACATTGAGAAAGAATGCTCTGTACGGAGGAGTTGCACGAAGAAAATCTCTGCACAAAAACAACACAAAGAAGCTCGCTAAGGGTCATCAAATGATGGATTTGCATTCTGGAAGAATGTCCTTCTGGACAGACGAGACCAAATTGAATTATTCGAGGACAACGAGCAAAGGTATGTTTGGCGAAAATCAAATACTGCATTTGGGGGGGGGGAATATCCTTTCTATTGTTAAACATGGTGGTAGTAGTTTGCTTCTTTGGGGGATGCTTCAGTGCTTTTGGTCCAGGAAAGCTTGTTGTTATCAATGGAATCTTGAATTCGAAAAACTATCAGGAAATCTTAAAAGAAAATGTATTGCTTTCAGTTCGGGAGTTGCGAATGGGTCACAACTGGTACTGCAACAAGATAATGATCCAAACGTAAAGTAAGAGCACCATGAAATGGATTCAACAAAATAATTTCAAGCTTCTCGAATTTCAGTCAAAGCCCACATCTCAATTTAATCGAGACTTTATGATTTGATTTGATTTGTAAAATGGTGTCCGCAAGAGAAACCCTTCGAATCTGAATGAATTGCAACAATTTTATTTGGGCTAAAATGTTTACTGAAAGATGTCGAAACCGTGTAAAAAATAACCAACACTAATCCTTGAATCATTTAAACAAAAGATGGACACACAAAGTATTGAATAATTTTTTAATGAAATGCACGAAAACTTCCGTATTTTAACTTTTTTTTATATATTTTTCTAAAAAATTTTAATGTTTTAACTAAATTTTTTTATTTGTTAAATTTTTCCAACGAACGTGAACTTTTCATAACTGTCTTGTACATGGTACAAAAGATAAGGACGAATCTAATCGAAATATATATATATATAATATCTGTTTGAATACTTATGAGCGCCCTTGTGTTATATATACATACTGCATATCCGCCTACATTTACATTATATTAATAACTTAAAAAAACGAAAGCAATTTTTTTTTTTTGTTTTTTACTTTTTCGAAAACGAGTCTTTAATGACGTCACACTTTTCTGATCTGTTTCGGCGTGAGCGATCCCGAACAAACCCTTCCAAATACACCTTTGATGAAAAGTCTTTGGTTCAGTCCTCATTATCGTGCGAGTGTTTTCAATGAATCATTTTCTCTGTTAATTGGAGTGGGAGCTCTTTTTACCCATCCTTTTTGATATATTTATTCAAATGTTACACCACCTATTTATTCATTTAATTATTCTTACACACTAATATAATTATTCTTTATTTCATGCTTTTTTCATACGTCTTTCAGATCTTTCCTTCAGTTATTATTATTTAGTAGTAGTAGTAGGTAGTAGTAGTAGTAGTAGTATGGTAGTAGTTGAAGTAGAAGTAGTTGGTATTTGTCAGACGTCACTTGAAGGGGTTGTCGGACTCATCATCATCATCATCGTCGTCGAGATTTGGTTGATTGAAAAGAGATATTGAAACGCTATCTTATATCACATATTTTCACTCTTCGCTATATTCGAGAGATGACTTATAGAAAGAATTAATAATAAAATTAAATGTATTTTTTATTTTATTTCCAACTTCAAAAATTAATATTTTATACAAAATTAACAAACATTGATCGTCATTGTATTCACTTGACCAATTGACACTTTCTTATATATATATATATATATATATATATATATATATATATATATATATATATATATATATATATATATATATATATATATATATATTATTATTTGATATGGGGTTACGTCATGGCCAATGTCATGACACCGCTTCTCGTCGATGGGAAAGTTAAGCGACATTGGGTTAGTAGAATTGGAATGGGGACCGCCCTCCGCGTCGAGATTATGTAGCGACCCGTGATTCGAATCCCACCTAAAGCCGTAAATCCCCCTCCGTCAAATGACCTTAGATGTTGCGAAGGAGGTTAAACCACCCTTCTCAAAACACAAATATGATCTGATGTAAATCCGAAGATGTTTATATAGTTCATCCTTCACCTGATTATAAAGTTATCGGTTCAATCACTGTTACAACGGACTTTTGGGTAATGTTAACTAAGATGTGTCGGTTAAATTATTTAAAAATAAATGATCAAAGAATCCTTCAGTCTGAAAATTTATAATACGAGCCGAAAGTTCAGTTCTGTGTGACAAACTTTTCAGCTCGCAGTGAAATGATCCGATTTTAAAACGAACTATTTTGTTTACGAGGGAGGAAAAAAAACAACCATGGAATTTTATTCGCAATTGTAAACAGTGTCACTAAATAAAAATAATAATAATAATTAGTAATTATAAAGTATGTGATTGTCCAAACCTTTAATATTTATTTTTTATGAATTCGTTCCCTCCAAATGATTTTTCCTTCCATGCTATCTCTCCCTTAAAAATTTTCATACGACTGACGACATGGGTCGTGACGACTCTAGTCGCGCGTGATTTTACAGTGACAGAATGGGAGCCCCGCACATTGCAGCGACCGCGAGGCGATTCCCCAGAATCCCAGAATCGCGTCGCGTCCCATTCTGTTAATGTAAAATCACGCGCGACTCGAGTCGCCACGACCCATGTCGTCAGTCGTGAGTCGCGAAACGATCCTGTGTGCGGCCGGCTTAACAGACGGAGTTAGTTACTCGTTGTATGTATATACAAATTAATCTGTATATAAATGACGTGAAATTGTGCTAGTGTGAAAAATCACTTAAAAGGTTTCGCGCGCAGACACAGCATCGTCTGCGCGCTGATTCCGATCTCATTTTCCGCCTCTTCGGCCTTTTATTCACGCTCTCATCCTATTAGACGGTCAGCGCTGATGCCAAGATTCGCCGTGCCGCGGATTCACGGTGCACGCGCGCGCGTGTGTGTGTGTGTGTGTGTGTGTGTGTGTGTGTGTGTGTGTGTGTGTGTGTGATAGAGAGAGAGGGGGGGAGGGAGGTTGGTACTTATAAAATAAACCTTTGAGTAAAATAATGTTCCGTCCACACACAGAAATATATTTGGTTAAAACAACAAAAATACTTTTGGTCAGTTCATGCAGTATTTGTGCTAACCATGATTATATTTCTGGTAATAATCCATTAACCATCCGAATTGCAGGTTTTAACCTCCATTTTTTTTTTTTTTTTTATCATTATCAGTTTATTTCAATTCTTTCTCAAAAGACAAATTGTTGGAAATTGAAGTGAAGCCAAAGTGAAACGAGAGAATTATTTCTTTATTTACGTTTTGCGGTTTTTCTATTTTCTTAAATCGGGTGCGAAAATTCGTTCTAAAAAAATTACAATCATAAAACAAAACCCAAAAGCAGTTATTATTATTTTGTAGTGCCCACGTTTTTTCCAAGAATATAATCACCATTATCACTTGGCACTATCATTGAAGTTTGATAGATGCGGGTGGGCTGTGACCGAAACGTCGGATGTTGGAACTATACAAGAGCGTAACCAAGTATACGTATTATACTCGCGTGTGTATAGTTTTTTTTTGCGCACATCGTAATTCCAGAAAGTTTTGAAAGTTTTTTGCAATTAAACAAGATTTCTTTAAAAAAATCCTTTAGGAAAAATTTTTAGTCATTCATACAAAATATCCCGCAGTAAAATATATTTACACATATATTTAATGTGTGTATTGAGTTAAGGAAAATCATACCATAAAATGACGTCTTGATTGTTGGTCATTTGGCAATGGGAAAAGTTTAAAATGATAGAAGATAATCAATTAAAAGCTTTAGCATATAATATATAAATTTGCATAAAAATTAAATGAGTAATACTGTATATTAACTCCAATTAAGGTGACATTAGAATAAATTACCACACAAAACAGTATTATCACATCAAAAATGCGGGTAATACTTAATGTTTACGTAATGTTCAAGAATTCTTTACAGAAACACAGCATAGCTTTTCACTGCAGTGGGAGTACTTTTAAATAGCATCCTCCTGCTCTAATATGTCCATTTTGTATTGTGCATTACTTTGATATGAAATATATCTTATTATTATTGATGATCCAATGTATAGGTTTTTATTTACATTTAATTGTTTATTATTTACAATATATTTCTTACACTCATATGGTCATTGATACACGTTTGTAGAACATGTGATGTTGGTTGAAGGTCATGTATACACGTGTGTTTGCTTTGTTTTGCATTCCGTTACCGGTATAAATTAGTCATTTACAGTTAAATTATAATGCATTTTTGAGGCAAGAAACGTTAAAAATCGTTCGGTTTCAGGGAGCTTATACGCTCCCCCAGACTCCCGAGCTGGAAAGTTATTGGGAGACGCCTTGCTACCCTCGGCAGGTTTTCCCACAATAACTAGCTTCGCTCGACGTAGATCCACGCCTGCGTATAGAATTAAAAAGTCTGGTTACGCCCCTGCTCTATATATATATATAATATATATATATATATATATATACATTTAACTTCAAACACGCAGTATAATTAACGTAAAGAACGACGCTTGTATAGGATATATTCCGCGCAAGACGAGAGAAAGAGAACGAAACAAATGAAAAAATGAGGTGTATATATACAGGGCGTCCCAAAAAAATGTATACACACTTTAACAGCTGATAGCTCAATTGATGTTTCTTTCTTTCCAAGTTAAACCCATTAGAATTAATAATGGCAGTCAGACTAGCTTTGAACAAAGGAAATTCATTCTAAAATGCTACTGGAAGTGTGAAAACGCAGTTGAAGTGCAAAGACAGTTTAGGAGGGAGTTTCAAACAGATCCACCAACGCGACTTACCATCACTCGAATTAGAGATAAGTTTGAAGCCGATGGAACTGTTCAGAATGTCCACAAGAAGCGTTCCGGAAACCACGGACATCGACAAGCCCCACAAAGCAAGAAAGAGTACTGGAAACGTATCACCAAAGTCCAAGAAAATCTGTGCGGCAAGCGAGTCGTGAGGTAGGAATTTCAGAATCGTCTGTCCAACGCATTTTGAAGCGCTGTCAATGGAAAAGTTACATTCCAAGATTAGTCCATGCTATTAATGAAGATGATCCGGACCGAAGAGTGGAGTATTGCGAGTGGTACTTGGCACGATGTGGATGTGGATTGGACGAAGGGTTTCGTAGAATACCCTCCGCGTTCCCAGACCTCACACCACTAGACTTTTTTTTATGGGGATACTTAAAAGACAAAGTCTACGCTATAAAACCTGCAACAGTCGCTGAATTGAGAGCAGCCATTGAACGAGAATGCACCAAATACCAACGAATGTTTCGTGATGTTTGCGATTCCATTGCTTCGCGTTATCAGCAGTGCCTGGACCAGAACGGACGTCAGTTTGAAAACAGGCGTTGACAAAACAATTAATAATGTCTGTAGATTCTATTACATTTTGAAAATGAAATGTATTTTAATAAACACTGCCTTTATAATATTTAAAGTGTGTATACATTTTTTTGGGACGCCCTGTATATATATATATAATATATATATATATATTATATATATATATATATAAGGTCATCCCATAAGTAATGTCGTTTTTTACGATAGATTAAGTTTAAACTAGTCCTACTCGATTTAAGCATAAATTTTCCGAAGGTTATATCTAAGAGGAGATCTATCGTGTTTCGCTACATACTTTACAGACCTTCACCCTCATAAACATGGCGGTATCAGAAGAGCATATCAGGCATATATGCTTTACGAGTTCAAAAAGGGAATAGTGCTACTGAAGCAACGCGAAACATTCAGAAAGTTTATCGCAACGATATTCTCTATGTGAGGAAATGTCAAAGATGGTTTCAAAAGTTTAGGAATGGTGGCTGCTGTTTGACAGATGCAGCACGCTCTAGACGCTCTGCTGAGTTTGATGATGACCTGCTGTTAGCCGCACTTGAAGAAGACTGTTCAACAACTGTCGAAGAATTGGCCCAGAACTCAATTCATCCCCGTCCACCATCCATTGACATTTGCAACAATTCGGGAAAGTGCCTAAGTTAGGAAAATGGGTGCCACATGAATTGTCGGTTGACAATCTGAGGGTGCGGGTAAACATTAGCACAGCTCTTCATTCCCGTGAACTCCTAGATCCGTTTTTGCACCGTTTAGTGACTGGTGATGAAAAGTGGATACTGTACCAGAATGTTAAGCGCCGTCGACAGTGGGTTTGTGCCGGAGAACCAGCGACACCACAGCCAAAACCAAATCTTCACCCTCGGAAGGTGTTGCTTAGTGTTTGGTGGGATAAAGGTGGTGTAATACACTTTGAAACCTTACCACACAACCAAACAATCACCGCTCAAGTCTACTGTCAACAACTGAATCGATTGAACACTGCACTAAAAGAAAAGAGACCTTCTTTGGTTAATCGGAAAGGAATCGTGTTCCACCACGACAACGCACGTCCTCATACCGCTCGGATCACTTCTGCAAAAATTGAGGAGCTTGGGTGGGAAAAACTTCCACATCCTCCATATTCTCCAGACCTTGCGCCTTCAGATTATCATCTCTTCAGGAGTCTGCAAAACTATCTTGACGAGAAACAGTATACTTCTTTAGATGACCTGCACACCAGTCTTTGTACGTTTTTTGCCTCAAAACCCCCTGAATTTTATAAACATGGCATTGAAAAGCTTGTAGGACGTTGGCAGAGTGTCATTGATTCCGATGGAAAATATATACTAGATTAAAAAGTTTCAGTTGAGTTTTTTTTGTCCTTCAAATTCCGATCTAAAAACCGACACTACTTATGGGATGACCTGATATATATATATATATATATATATATATATATATATATATATATATATATATATATATATATATATATATATATATATAGGGGTTGGACAAAATAATATGAACACCTTGATAAATGGCGGTTTTTATTCTTAATATGGAGTTGATCCTCCTTTAGCGGCAATAACAGCTGCATTGCGTCGGGGAATTGATTCATACAGCTTTTGGACAGTGGCTAGAGGAATCCTGAGCCATTCTTCGAGCAAACCCTGCTCCAGTTCCTCCAAAGACGCCGGCGGTGGGAATCGGCTTCTGACCTGCTGCTCCAACTGACACCACAGATGCTCGATAATGTTAAGATCCGGGGATTGTGGAGGCCAATCCAAGCGTTCTACTTCACTAACATGCTCTTCAAACCAGTTTTTAACGACCCCAGCGGTGTGGATTGGTGCATTATCATCCTGGAAGACGGCGCCGCCATTGGGAAACAACGTTTGGACCATGGGATGGACCTGGTTAACCCTACCATGCAGTACTACAGCTGGGCCAAGAGTATTCCACGATATTGCTGCCCAAACCATCACAGATCCGCCTCCATGCTTAACGGTTGGGGTCAGGCAGTCGGGGTCATAAGCATCTTTAGGCTGTCTCTAACCGTAAACTCGACCGGAACATGGAAATAGCGTAAAGGAGGATTCGTCGGAGTAGATTACATTCTTCCACCGGTCCATTGACCAATTCTTATGGTCATTAAACCATTTTCTGCGCCGCTCAATGTTGATGTGCGAAAGGAAGGGTTTGGCAATTGCAGCCCTCCCATGGTATCCAGCTCCATGGAGTTCGCGACGTACAGTTCTGGTCGATACCGGGCTTGAAAGATGCTGGTTAAGCTCTGCAGTCACTTTTGGAGCTGTGGTCTTATGGTTCTTTGTCACAATGCGCTTTAGCACCCGGCGGTCTCGATCACACAGCTTCTTCTTGCGTCCACTATTGCATTTGTCGGTGCTTGTCTTTCCATGGTTTTGGTATGCAGACATGACCATAGAGACAGTTCCTCTGGATACATTGAACATCTGAGCGGTTTTCGCCACCGATGCACCAGCCATCCGCGCTCCGATAATTAATTTGCCCTCTTTGGAAGTCTGACAGGTCTTTCATAACTGCTAATTCATAATTCACTCAGATCTGTAAAAACAACGTGAGGGTTATAACATGACGTATACACTCTCTGTTACGCATTTAAATAGGTTTGCCAGTCATTTGACCGTTTACTTTGTGTCTGAGCAGTCCGTAAAGATAACCGGTGAAATCGGCGGGTGTTCATATTATTTTGTCTAACCCCTGTATATAGATATATATAATAAAATAAAACTTTCTCATTCCCGCCTCGGCAGGTGAGTTGCTATTGCATACGGACCCTTTTCATTTTCAGGAGTACGTACGGTGCATTAGGATGATGACAGGTATAGGGGTGCGATTGTCTCCACCACCACATATTCAGTAGCTGCTGCTGCTGCTGTTCTGACAGCAGCGGCGCTCGCCCTGCCAACCTGCTGAACGTACTGAATGTTTGTTTTTACTCCGACTTTCTTATTCATTCTCTCGAATGAGGAGAGAAACGCTTCTCATTGTCCCGAGCGATTATTTGTACGTTAGTAGGCGCTGTTTCGAACGACAGCCTGTTCGCGCTCGGACGAAAATCGTCGGCTAGGCTTCTTTTCACCGAAAAACCCATTTCATTGACAAGGTACGAGATCAAGCGCTTTGTAGGCCGAGTCTGCGATGTGACACCTACTCGTCTTAAAAGCGACAAGGAGTAAGGTAAACAGTCCCCCCACTGTGGTAGCCGAGGGCGCGCGCACCTCTACCTGACGGTTCTACGACCGGGAGCATCCGAGGCTAAAAACGTCTGGCTTTATTCTATCATAAACGAAAAGTTGGGCCCTTAGCGAAGCGCTAACATTTATCTCACCGCGAGACGCGGGGCCTCTGACGAGTGCCCTGGTGATTTAACGAAATTTATATCCTCGTTTTTTCTGACCTCGAACCGTGCGAAACGATGAGCGAATATGGGGTGCGTCTAGCCAGCCAGACGGTTAAGAAACCTAATCCTCTTGGGTTGGGTTCGGTTGGTCGGTCGGTTGGCAAGGCCGCTCGCTCGCTACCTCAGTCTATACTGCAGTCGGGTGTTCGAATAACGTCCCACAATCATCATCATCATCTCCGTTCGACTTGGCGCCGTACGAAATGAGGAGCAACCTGCGGAAACGCTGATACTTTTCCCTCAGTCCGCACTGCGGATCGGTCGGTGGTGGCGCGTCTGAACATAATCATCTCCGTCCGGCTTAGCGCCGTGCGAAACGGGGAGCAGCCTGCGGAACGCTGATGCTTCTCCCTCAGTCCGCATCGCGGTCGGATCGCAAGTATGCTGGTGGTAACGGCAGCGAAAGTTCGGCCTGTCAAATTCAGCTGATCGAAATAGAGGGTGGTGTCGTTGGCGGGGAAGGCTGCTCATAGGCGGATAGCGTGTATCGGGAATTATTTCGGCCAGTCGCATTTGGGAATGCCAAGCTAACGCGCGCGTTGGGTCTCGGACCCTCGTCGCCGCGTCATTAGGGGTTCTCGCGTTAAACTCCAAGGAGGAGAAGGATGGCGGAAGGAAGAGGGAGGACAAAGAAGGAAGACAATCAACAAGGTCTTCGTCTTCTTATTTCTTTTTCTTTCCCACCCTCTTCTCCCTGTGTGTTGGGCGTGGTTTCAGACTTTGCGAAAAAAAATTTACTTTACTATTATTGGTTACTTTACTGTTATTGGTTACTTTATTTTCTATGTCGGTAGACATGATTATGAATAATAGTTGAGTAAGTACTGCTCCTTATGGTAATGAGTTACGTACCTCCGATTCTGATGATGATATTCTTTGAACTGTAACATCCCATAAGGAAAGTAAATATCCATTTACCTATTTCCCCTACTATTCCCGTACTTTACATATTAATGCCATTTTTCCACAACCACTCTTGTTAAATGCCGCAGCAAAGCCTGTGTATAATTACATCATAATTGTCATTGTTTTCGAGTACATCAATGATATTGTTATAACGTCCTGTTAATTGTGACAGGCACGATCATTCTGATCGAAATCCATGTTGGTTTTTTATTGAATCTTTCCCGTTTCCTTGTGTTTAACTATTCCTTCGAATCTTTAGGCGAGATGAGATGTTATTAATACTGGTTTATAGTTTTAGTTCGAGATCTGTCTATTTCCTTTATACATGGAAACAATGTTCCCTCTCTTCACGATGTTCGGTATTTCTTCCGTGTCCAGAAATCTTCATATCCAGTTCAGATGCGTAACTATTTCAGTCTTATGCATTTTCGGTTAGTGAAGCTTCACACGGAGAAAAATATATAGTTAAAATAACAAGATATTTGAACACTATATCAAAAGGTTAATCCAGTTATACTATACTTTCACTAACCATGCTTGATGTTTTGGTAAAAACCTACCCTATTTGTCGGCTTATAAGACGCACTTTTTTCCCTTATAAATGCCTTAAAAAATCGCCCTGCGTCTTAGAAGCCGAAAGGAAGGATGAAACGTCCATCAATAGCACAAGTGTGTGAATGGGTGCTGAAGTCATGGCATGATGTTAAGACTGAAATTGTGGTCAAGTCCTTTAAAAAATGTGGTATAAGTAATGCAATGGATGGCACTGAAGATCATTTATTGTATGAGAGTGACAGTGATACAAGTGAAGATGATGATGATTATGATGATGGGGATAATGATGATAATGTCAGTAATGAATCTGAAGTTGATTAATAACAAATAATAAGAGTAATAATCATATTATCTTTCTCTATTGGCTTTTGGGTTTTCTTTTTATTGAATTTTACATATCCATTGTATTAACAATAAAGTGCATCAAAAACCTTTTTTCTTGAATTTACTTTTCCAAAATTAAGGTGCGTCTTTCACGGCGCAGCGTCTTGTAAGCCGTCAAATACGATAATATAATTAACGCAGCCACAGAAAAGTTGAATTAACCATTTGATATCGTGTACAAATAGTTAATCATATAGTAATTGTTTTAATAAAAGACTTTTCTCCTTGCACATTTTTATAGACTTAAAACTAAATGGAATTTAGTTGTCCTTTGTAAGTCATACAATATCATCTGGTGTTGAATCAAAGTCTATCTTTTTTCTTTTCCTCAACTAAAGGAGAAGAATTTTTGTTATATGTTATTTTACCTGTTTTGGGAACACTAAAAATGGATCCGCGCTTAGTTCTTAATATTTTAGATATTTCTTTTACATCATCGGTTTGTGCATTATTATTATTATTATTATTATTATTATCTTTCCAGGAATGTTCGATAGGCCAGTAATATTTTTCCCTCTTTTCGCAAAGTTATTCAAATATATTTTGGTTTTCTTTGATCGCTTCTCGATCTTCTCTCTTTGAATGCTTCATAATTAGATCTTTTCTGTCACAGACAATATTCTCCAGTTTTTCACTGATCACTTTTCTGTTGTTGTTGTCCTGAATTTCTCTAATTTTGTAGCCATTCTCTTTCTCTTGCGGCAGGGGCGGGTTTAGACCGTCTTCCACCGTCTTCCGGAAGACGGTCAGAATTTTCAGTGATTTTTTTTATTATATGATATTTTACTAATATATAATATATATATTATTTAATTATATAATATTTTGATAAATATGATGTAATTTTCCATTGTTTTATTTTTA